>BMAO01032405.1:0-50301 GCA_019973975.1 Trichonephila clavata | reverse complement strand
GTGTCCTCACTGCTCACGCACTAAGGATCTGAAATATACAAACTAAAAAAAACATAGATTAGTACACAGTTACACAAATATTTTATACAAGTTCGTTCTTCTTCATTAATGCTTAGACCAAGGCTTCATCTGGTCTGCTGATGCGGACGTTACATTTGGCCCCTCATGGTCTCCAATTTTAGTAACATCATATCGGTCATGGAGTTTTACTCTAGTCACTTGGTAGGGTCCAAAATACTTTGGTCGTAGTTTCAATTTGTTTCCAAACTGAGTCCTCATGACTGCTACCAACTCTCCTTGCTTATACTGGTGAGCTTTTTTCCGCTTTCGGTTGTAAGTTCTCCTATTCTCCTCTTGTATCTTCAAAATGTTTTGCTTTGCTTCTCTTCTAAGATTTTCACGATGTTGAAATAGTTGATTTTGACTCTCTTCTTCAAGCAAATTTCTTATCATGACGTCTTCAGGATTCTTCATCTTGATTCCTATTAGTAATTCAAATGGTGAGTACTTTGTACTGCGTGAAGGTACACTGTTCAGCACACGTTGTAGTGAATCGACATGCTTGAACCACTTAGTTGGGTCTTGAATGGACATCTTCGTCAACACTGGAATCAGTACTCCATGGATTCTTTCGACTTGTCCATTCCCCCTTGGTACTCCCGTGGTTATTTGAATATTACTAATCTTCTCCTCAGCACAGTAGTCTTCGAATTCCTTAGATCTAAATGCTCCTCCTTTGTCATTAATTATACGTGAAGGATTCCCAAAAGTTTTTTGTTGTAACTTTAGTCTTTCAATGGCTTCTTGAGCTGTTGTACTTTTGGTTGGATATAACCAAGTAAATTTTGTGAATGCATCAATCACAGTGAATATGTGATTATAATTTTTATTGGTCGTTGGCAATGGTCCAATGAAGTCTACGTGATATGTTGACAACGGTAGATCTTCTTTTGGAACAGGGTGTAAATAACCTTCTCCCTTTCCTCTTTTCTTATTGACTAATATGCATTCTACACAGTTTTTCAGTACATTTTCCACACACTTCCTCATATTCGGAAAATAATAGTCTCTTTTCACCAAGTCTTCTGTCTTTGCCACAGCAAAATGTCCAAACGAATGAGCTTTCTTCACCACATCTACTTGCATCATCTCTGGCACAACTAACAGTTCTTGATCTTCACTAAGTTTAAATAAAATATTATTCTTTATGATGAATTCAGTAGTTTTGCCTTCATGCAACAGCTGCTTAATGGTTCTAATATACTCATCAGTTTCCTGACAATTTGCAAGTTTAGTGGTTATTTCATCATATGTTATGGTCATTACAGGATAACGGCTTAAACAATCTACATGTCCCATTTGTTTGCCTGAACGATGAATAATTTCATAATTGAAGTCTTCTAAAAATAAGGCCCATCTAGCAATTTTAGGAGTTAATTGTTTTTTACTCATAGTTTTTTGGAATGCCGAACAATCAGTTACAATTTTAAATTTGTTGCCAACGAGATAGTTCCTAAATTTCTTAAGAGATTCGATTATAGCCAAAACTTCAAGTTCATAACTTGAATATTTTTCCTCTTGGGGAGTGGTTTTCTTGCTAAAATAGTGTACGGGGTGAAATTTACTATCGTCTGATTGTTGTAACAGAATCGCACCATAACCAAATTTACTGGCATCAGTATGCAATTCAAGTTTTGCACCTTGTTTGAAAATATGAAGCACCGGATTTTCAGAAAGTTTTTGTCGTAAAGTTTGAAATGCTAATTGCTGTTCAGGTCCGAAATGAAACACAGCATTATCTCGTAGTAAGTCACTAAGAGGTTTGGCTATTATGGAATAATTTTGGATAAACTTCCGAAAGTAACCTGACAGTCCAAGGAAGCCTTGAAAATGTTTCACGTTTTTAGGTTCTGGAAAATTCTGAACTGCTTTGGTTTTGTCCAAAGAAGGTTTAATTGTACCTTTTTCAATTATGTGTCCCAAGAATTCAATCTTTGACTTGAGGAAATTACATTTTTTAAATTTAATTCTAATCCATATTCAGATGCAGTTTTTAACACCCTGGTTAAACGGTTTAACCCGTCAAGTTCATCCGAAGAAGGGATAATAATATCATCCATGTAGATTATGACAACTCCTTCTTTAAGAAGGTCACGGAAAACGTGATTGATAAATCTTTGAAAAACACTCGGACTATTACAAAGACCAAATGGAACTTTATTAAATTCATATTGCCCATTATGTGTGACGAATGAAGTAAATTTTTTACTGCTTTCTTCCATTTCAACGTGAAAGAATCCGTTTTTTAAGTCAATAGTTGAGAAGAAATTTCCCGACTGCAACTGATCTAGAACTTCTTCTATTAAGGGTAAAGGATACCGATCTTTGTCAGTTTTAGAATTAATTTTGCGATAATCAATGCAGATTCTTAAATTACCATCCTTTTTCTTACACAATACTATAGGTGAACAATAATCAGAACAACTCTCTTTTATAATGCCCTGTCGTAACCACTCGTCAATTTGATCGTTTACCTGTAATTTCTCAGAATAAGATAAACGTCTGGCTCTCTGACACACAGGAATATCATCTTTCAATATAATACTCATTTTTAACTTAGTACTCTTAATTTTATTAGGTTTATAATTCTTAATCAGAGAAGTCAAATCATTTCTAATATTAAAGTTTTTAACATGTGACAAATCATAACTAGAATTTTCAATCACATTTGCAACAGAAAAAATAGAATAAACACCTAAAGAGGATTCTCTTTCATTCAAAACATCGCTCTTCGCGTGACTTATTTTCTTTATTTCAGTATATATACAGGGATGTATAATAAATTCTTCGGTCAAGGTCGGTGATATCGCCGTTCGAACACTTAAACTGGGAGAGTGCTGATTAAGAGAAATGTTTATTGGCGCAACCCACGATTCGTGTTTCGCAAAACATGTGGTTAATGTTATATTCCTTCGGAGGGTTTGTTCGAACTAATTAGCGAGGAATTTAAAACTGGGATCTGGCAACCTGAATCAATCAAAGCTGTTACGGGCTGGTTTTCTACAAAAATGTTTACATATTGGAGCTGTTGCGCGAACTCATCGCTTTTTTGTGGTTTTTCACTCTTAACTTTCAAACTGTTCGCGTTTTTTCTGTTATAGATATGAGATTTTTTAGGCTTAAAACGCTTCTGACAATCTCTTGCGTAATGAGATGAATCACCGCATATATAGCAATTTTTATTTTGTCTTTCAAGATTTTGGGGATAGTTATCTCTACTCTTTGGTTTATAGTTTCGTGATCTATTTTTAAAGGGGTCTTCGGTATATCCACAAGCAATAGGAGTTTCCTTACGCGATCCGCTTCTAGATGAAATATAAATATCGCACTCTTTAGCTAAATCAATAGGCCTAAACCAATCTTCCGCTTCTCGAATGCCAATATGAGTTGCGGTTTCCTTATTTAAAGTTTCAAATAATTTATCAGAAATTAAAAGATCACATAGAGATTCAAAGGAATTAACTTTTCTTAATGAACAATAATATTGGAAGTTTGCCGTCAATCTTGCAGCAAATTGGATGTATGTCTCGCCTGATGATTTTACAGCATTTTTAAATGAGTTTAAACACTCGCGAGGGGTTACTTGGAATTCTCTGAGTACTATTGATTTGAGTTTCTCATAGTCATTTAATTCCTCCTTTTTAATATACAATAAGACATTATGAGCTCTTTCGCCCAGAAGATTTATTAAAATTTCAGATTTATATTCGTCATTAATTTTCTTGGTTAAAAATGCGCGTTCTAATGATTGGAAGAACAGATTAAAGTTTTCAGATCTGGTGGGAACAGGAAGAGATAAAGTTTTAATGCTTTTGATCATATTTTCTATGTCTGTTTCGAATTGTTTCTCTTCAGTTTTAGCTGCAGGATTTAAACTTAATGCTTTATTTTTAGTCGTCTGAAGTTCGACTTCTTTTTCTAACTGTGCTAACTGTAGTTTTGCGAGCTCAATTTTCTGATTTTCTAAAGTTGCCTGTCTTTCGTTTCGCGATACCCTCTCATCTACATAGTTTTTAATTAAAGTTTTAACGAAATCTGCATCACTTTCAAATGTACTACTCTTCTCAATTTTAGTCTTTAGTTTAGCTACGGTGTCCGTACTCTCCACAGTACCATCTAGCTCCTCTACAACTCTTATGAGATCCTCTTTAAGAGCGTTTTTATACATTTTAGAAAAAATATGGAAAGATCCTACCTTTTTTTTCTAGCTCCCTTGTTGTTCGCACGAACGATGTATCCTATAATCCAATAATTGATGAAAAACACTGATTCACCTCTACACAGATGAACATCTTCGCAGGTTATATCGTTAGACGGAAAAAAAGTTAAAATGACACCTCTTCGCAGGTGTTAATTCACTAGTTCACAAATTCAACCTCTGCACAGGTTGAGCAAAGCTTCTAAAAAATGGCGGCGCGTCTCCTCCACGGACGCTTCTTTTGTTCACTCGTTCTAAACTTTTTCTAAATCCTTATCCCGGCGCGAGCCCCATAATTTGTGGGAGACAACAAGGGGCTAAAGCTTTTTTCTTTCTACTAATTTATTCAAAACTTAACAATAATTAATTCAAGACAAGTAGCTAATTTCTAACAGAGTTCCAGGATCTATCGACGACGGGAACGCCTGCTCGCGAACTCAGTCTCTTTTATCACTTCACAACGCACACAGTTCAGGTGAAGCATGGTGACCTTCTCGTCACACCACTTCTAGTCTCGGATTAGAGCTGGTCCCTACTCGGCCAGTTGGTTCCCGGTTGCTTTTCTTAGCAGCAGCGTTGGCTCTCTCTGACCTTCGCGTCAGATCGCTCGCTCGCTCTCTCTGGTTAGTATCTCGCTGGTGGCTCGCGTCGCCAGCGCCCTCTAGAGTGCCGTCTATGTGAAATTCCCACACACACACACACACATATATATATATATATATATATATATATAATTAGATTTGTAATACAGGAGAACTTCATTTTTTGATAACAAAATTTACAAACAAATAAGGGCTTGCCTCAGGGTGCCTGCAAGTAATAGTCTTGCTAACACCATTACACAAGTAACAGTACACAGTACACCAGTACACAGTCTTTACACCATTATGAATCAGGTCGAGAGAAATGATCCATCATGCTTTTGTTGAGATATATAGATGATTTAATTGTTATTGGTCGAGACAGGGAATTTAAACTAACATTGATTTTTATCCGGATTATTTCAAATTGATACAGACAAATTTTAACTCGACCAAAGTTGAATTCTTAAAATTTAGATTTACATATCATTGACAACAAACTATATAGCAATATTTATGATAAAAGGGATGCATTTAACTTTAATGTTATAAAGATCCAAACTTCAATAGTTGCATACACATATCAATATTTAGAAACATAATTTTAAATTCTTGATGAGAAATAATAATTTAACTACACATAATATCGATAAGTTCAAGAACATTCAGAAATTTTTATTTAATTGCATACAGAGATGATTACCCCATCAACTTCTTGAAATCATACATAGATCAAAAACATTTCTTAAAAATCTTTTTAAACTCATAAAAATTGGCAATTTGCGACAGATTCAACGATAGGTTTTGCGAAATGCAACAGATCCACACACAACATTAGGTCACTAAGTCAGCTTGTTAGTGGTTCAGCTGTGAAGAATATGTGCATTCCACACCATGTTACATTTGATACACACACAGACCAACGTTTACACGACTATACTTTAAAATTGTTCGTGACCAATCAAAAAACTTTTTTAATGCAATCTGGCTTGCATCTGGTATTACATATTTAAACTCGAAAGTAAGAATATTGATCTTTTGGGTTATAACGTGGCATTAGTGGGAGTAATGAATAATGTAGGAGTTGTGATTGATGTAGGAGAAATAAAAAATTGTTGAGAATTTGGAATACCGTTCATCGATTTCATTTATTAATAGGATGATTTGGGGTGAGTTTTTTTTTAATTTATTTATTTATTTATTTTTTTATGATTTATGTAATCTGTTTTGGTGTTGTTAAGTATTTAATTTTTGAATATACTACATTCTTGATTTGAATTTTCAAACTTTTGAGGTTTTTCATTCTATACAACCATTTCAGGATCGGTGCATATTCTTTGATTTTTTTATGGTTGTTTTATTGTGCACTAAGTTGTTTTAGCATTTAACATTTTTATGTTATATCTCTCAGAATGCAATGGCGAATAGTTTAATTTTTTTAGGTATTGAAAGAGAAATATTTTTTTAATTTTAAATTTTGAAATGAAAAGTTTTTTTTTAATTTTAAATTTTTAAATTTTAAATTTTTGAGAATTTGGATATTTCCAGATTAGTTTACCAAGTTGCAATAGGGGGAAGGTTGGCGCCATCAAACTAGTTTAACCCCACTTATCGGTCCTAAGTCCGAGGTTGCACTTGGACATTTTATAAATTTTATCTTATACAATTTTAATTTCGCTGAAAACGTTGATCTTTATTATTTTTATTTGCCATTGATTTTTGAATGGGATGTCGTACTCTAGGATTAATATGATTTCGAATATTTGCTTAAACATATTTGTGTGATGTATTTTAAATATATTATATATATATATATATATATATATATATATATATATATATATATATATAATATATATATTATATATATATAATATATATATATTATATTATATATATTATATATATATATCATATATATATATATATATATATATATATATATAAGAAATTCTTTATTAATTTTAAATTTTGAGAAACTCATATCTACACTTGCCAAACTTATTAGAAAAGAAAGTGAAATAAGTGCAATAGCAAGATTTGGAGCAAATTCTAAAACAAAAATAAATTTTAAAACTTCAAATGCTTTTTTTTTTTTTTTTTTTTTTTGTTAAAGCTGAAATTGACATTATCTCATCTGCTCAATCAAGCGCGTTTACATCCAGTGTTTCTACGTCGGTCAACATCATTTCTAAATTTTTACAGTTTTTAATTAAAGTTTTAAGGGTATCTCTTAAATCATATATATTGTACAAAAATTGAGAGCAATGACTGCCAGTACTCACGAAATTAAATCTGCATTCCAAGGCATTAACTGCTTCGTCCAAAGTAAAAAAATAAAACTCTATCTTGAATTTTAATTTAGGATATTCCATTGGATCACCTTGTGCTTCATAATTAAAATTCACATTTTTCCCTCTAACTCTGTGACGTGGCTGGCTGAGTCACCATCCTTAAAAAAATCTTTACAATTTCTTGAGAGTTCCGTAGTAGATGGTAGATCGTAATATTTTGTTTGCAATAGCTTGCTTATTGGATTTTAATGCAATTAAAGATTCTATACAAAATAATGATAGTCATAGGAACTTGAATTGTTAAGTAGTATTTAATAATCCAGAGGCCTCATCTCTTATAGAGTTGTCAATTTCGGCATTATCATAAAAACTAAGTCTCATAAAAACCTCCCAATTGATAATAAGGGTTTAATAGCCTCTATTCAGCTTTCCCAGCTATTTTCACTAAGTGGCTTTAAAGTTTTATGCCCTTTATATATTTTAATAATATAATTCAACGAAAAGTTGATGAAAAAAAATAAATTCTTTGAACTCTTAAAAAAGTACAGGCTTCTAAGGATGCTTTTGCCTTGTCATTAAAGGCCAAATTTAAAGAGTGGCTACTACATAGCACATTGTTCGCGTATTTAACGTTCTTATTTTAAATTGAGCCCCTGATTTCTCGCCTTTCTTATTCACTCCGTTATTGTAGGCCTGCCCTCGCATATCTAGCAAATTTAGCCCTAATTTTTTTTAAGTTTCTCAACTATTAAATTTGAAGTTCTCTTCCAGTTAATCTTTCAACTGGGAGGAAACCAAAAAAACTCGCATTAGTTTTAATGATAACTTCGCTAGAATTAGATTTCTCAATACATGTATACCTTACAATAAATGCCATTTGTTCGATCTTGCTTCATCAGGGGTGCAATCTAAAATTATCGAATAATATTTAGCTTGTTTAATTTTATGAACCAATGTATAATTTAATATTCTCATATTAAAGAGAAATTATCTCGTTCTGAATATTTTCCCCTAGATAGTGTACATTAACTTTTTCCAAATTTTCCATAAAAAAAAAAAAGGATTTTTAAAATTTGGTCCAAATGCCACCCCTAAAATTTGCCGCCCCTGACATATAGGTCCGGTTTGTCCGGCCCTAGAGCCGCCCCTGGTACTGTGTCCTCTTAAACCAAGAAGCGATGTTTATAAAAATGGTTTTCAGTATAATCGAATGTTAGGATTTAAATATCAATAATTTAAAATCATTTTATAGTCATACAATACTATGAAATATCCAATAAAGCGAGTGGGTAATGATTAGTATTTTTTATATGCCAATGCCACTTATTACACTTTACATGTTCAAGTTAATTTTGAGCCATGACTGTTAATGCTACAAGGTAAAGTATAGAAACAGCAACATAGAAACAAGAAACAGTTGGAGAGGAAGAAAAAATATTTTCACGTGAGATTGCCCTTTTAAGAAAGGTTATCATAAATTGATTCATTCAAGATACCCTTGTCCTATGTTGGGTGAAGCAGCTCTAACTAATATGAAACAGTTCAAGCTATACAAAATAAAATTCTAGTAGCTCTTCAATTTTTGTGTGTTAGAAATAATGTACTACACTCAAATTTCAATTAAAAATTGGAGAAAATAGCGTGTGCCTTAAGAGTCTCCTTAATTTTAGTTATTTAATTAGTAATAAATATCAATTTAATCATCTATTTCCTTCAGCGTAGTAGCATTCCAAAGTTCATACAGGGTTTTTCCAATTTTTAGTACTTTATTTTCTTTGTTGCGTTTTCCCCCCCTCATATTTCTTACAATCTATTTTCTGACAACGTAGAAGTTAGTTTATTAGAGCTTACTAACGATCCGATTTAGTTTGGTTAAATTTTGCAATATTTCTTTCATTATCTTAGGAAAAGTTTGAGAAATAATCTGAATAATCATAAATCTCTTACGTGAAATAATCTGGTCTATAGCCACCAGTAACACGAATATGTAATTTATACACTGTTGTTAAAAGCATTTGTACGAAGTGAAATGAAATAAATATGATATTGATGTTTTGCGGAAGGTTACCATTGTAAGTTTACGAATGAGTTACTCAAGCAAAAATATTATATAATTCGGGTAAGGTATATTTTTCAGTTTATAAATCTTGAAATAGTTTTATCAGTCTTGCTAGTTTTAATATATGTATTTTGTTTACCCTTCGATTTACCTAATGCTTACGATAGAAAATTTTTCTTTCCCTGACCATTTAAATTTAATGGATAGAAAATAATTCTCAGATCATTGTTGTAAAATCCATGAAAAGCTTAATTATAGTTAAATTTTATTTTTTTCTAAAAATGTTAGAAGTTATTAAAATACGATAAGATTATTATAAAGCTATTCAAAATTTGTAATTAAATAAGCACTCAATTTATTTAACAACACCCAAATTATAATTCTTTTAGTTAACTTTCATTTAATAATTTTAACAATATTTCACTTACAGTTCTTGGTGTGTTAAAATGAACTATAAATATAATGAATCAACACAGTTAAACTGTAAGCACCAATATTGTAACATTTATATACCAATTAATCATACCAAAATGATGTATTGTGTGTGTTGTAATCACAATATTATTTGTAAATACTAATAACGTATAATATATTTTTGAAAGACTAATAATGTACGTATAATCGATATGATTTTGTACATAATTGCTAGTTTTATTTTGAAGCAAGTTATAAATTAATTTTAATATATTAAACAAATTCTTTGAATACAGATCAATTAAAATATTTGTATTGTGGTTTATTAATATCCATTAAAAATGGTCAAAGTGAAGCATGGGGTCTTCTTGATAGAATTGGCAATGTTTTTGGAAACTTCTAAAATAGATTGTCAAATATTTAAATGCATTATTTTAGTGCAAAATTAGTAGTATGTTAAAATCAGCCCCCTGTAAATACAAATTTTAAAATTTATTTTATGCTGGGTAATTTTTAGTAGACTGGTTCTTGGTTAAAGTGTAGATTAGGTATGGGGGGGGGGGATTGTTGATGCTAATTTTTTTTTGACAACTGGAATTGGTCATTAAGCAACTTAATTTAGCGTTAGTTGTTTTTGGTGACCGGAATTGATAGCCAAACAACATAATTTAGCGATAGGTGTTTCAAGAATTTACAACTTGTAATTTTGCAATAAAATTAAAGAAAAATTATAGTGAAATAAAATATTTATAAAGTTATCAATAATGCATAAAAATAAAAATTGTATTTTTTTTATCAAGTAAAAGGAAATCTTAAATTAGAACATTAAAGAAAAAGGCTTACCTGCACTCAAGAAAGTTCTAAAGGAGGGTAAATTTTTTTCACACACATTTCCATACATACCTCTCTGCTAAAATGTGTCCAATCTGGCTGTTTACTTTGAAACATTAAGTTTGAAAGAAAGCAAGTCACAATTTGACTTTCACATCCACATATTTATCAACATCAGAATCTCACTCATACTCAGCTTACTTTCTTCGAACTAGCTATTCTTCCTTACAAATCTTTTTTTACTACACACATTTTCTCCTTTCTTTCAGTATTCCCAAATATATCTATCACTTGAACCCTTTTTAATTAAACATATTTGCTTTTTTGCAAACCAGACAATCAGCAATCAATCCTTTTTTCATGCACCAATGTATCACTGACAATTCCCCTTTTTGTTCCAAATCATGAAGGAAGGAAAGCGCAAATTGAACCTTTTAGACATACTCTTCTGGATAAGTCAAAGGAAAAACAGGAAAATTGAATAGTAAAAACAGGCAGAATAGTTCAAAATATCCTCTATGAAGGAAATCCAAATGTGAAAGGAAAATGAAATTGTTAATTTGAAAATCATCTGCTCATGTTGAAAACATCCGTAATTTTTTTAATTAACCATTAGCAATTTATTAAAAAGAACATGTGACCTTATCTGCATAAGACTACATATCAAAAATCAAGGGTTACCAAATTATGCAGTGTGCCAGAATGAATTTGTTATCTCACCATGACATCTAGATAAGTCGCCAAATCCAAAGGGTCTCTCCTATTCTATGTTTTAGTCCTGGTGCAAGAAAAACTAAATTGCACACATCACTGATTAACAAATACTTAATACTATAATAAATTTAAAAGATAATGGTATTTATATACTATCGCAACCGTATTGGCGACATTATATGAAACAAAGTCCATGGTTGCCAATTCAGCATGTACAACACATACAAAATCAGGGATGCCAACTTTTTTAGTTATCTTGAATGTTGGCATTGTTGTGATAGTATGTAAGTACAGGATAACTTCAGT
This sequence comes from Trichonephila clavata, assembly GCA_019973975.1. NCBI lineage: Eukaryota > Metazoa > Arthropoda > Arachnida > Araneae > Nephilidae > Trichonephila > Trichonephila clavata. The sequence continues at coordinate 38,844 of BMAO01032405.1, read as the reverse complement.
ATAATGTATAAAAAATATTTGCCTTAAAGGAGAAATTTCGGTACTTTTCTTGTCTAAAGTTTGCATCAAGTTAACTAAGTTCTTTAAAAATTTTATAATTATTCGATAAAATCAAGATGGTGAATTATATTGGTGAAAAAAAATCACACTCACAGTTTTAGACAATAACATGAATAATCAGGAATAGTTTTTGATTGTATTTTAACCAATGACAAATTTTAAATATTGTCATGATTTGTAAGATTTGTGATTATGTTCTAGAATTTAATATCACTTGTCATTTGATTGATATATAAATGAGCTTTACCGAATTATTTTTATTTGAATAATGGACTCTTTTAAGTTTTTTTTAAATTAAAATTAATGAATATTTAATTAGTAATTGATATTTATTGGGTTAATTGAATATTTATATTAATCATATATTAAGGTTCATTCTGGAAAGTGAAATTTTCATTTTATTGGTAGTCTTCTTTCTGTTTGTTAAAATTAAATTATATTTTTGAATGTGTTTAAAGGTAAATAAATCTTTATAAAAAATTTTAAAAATTAAAATGTGTTTTTATCTTATTTTATGTATTAAGAAAGATTTTCTTTTCTGTGATTGTATATCCTTGTTAATACATATGTAAAAAATTTCAATGCTTATTTTTAGTCATAGCATAAAAATCTTTTTTTTTTTTCCTTGGGTAATTTTTGTAAGGATTCTGTTTGCTTCTGCAAATTATAATTTAAAAGTTATATGTTTTATTTGGAGCTTTTTAAAAGAAATTTTCAAAAAATGAATTAATTTTTTTCCTAATAAAATGTTTGTAGCTTATGCTATCACTTTACCACTGATTTTGATTAATATTGTATAGTATTAGTGTTTCGATGCTTTAATTATTTAAGTGATTAAATGTCACAAAAGAAAGGTATTAAAAATATCTCTATTCTTTGTTTTTTCAGGTTCACTTATACATGGAGAATAAGCCTTCTGCTGCAGAAGCATCAGCATTTTTTAAGTACTTGAGAGTTCTTAGAAGATATAAGTGGGTCATTATTTTCCCGGCAGTTTCGGGTTCCCTAATTGCTTACGATTACAATCGTACTCTAAAGTATAAAGCAGAGAAAGCTAAATTAGCAGTTTTAAATAATTTAACTGCATAAGTAAGTTGAATTACTGATTAAAAAGTAAAAATCTAAGTTTACCTTAAAGACAAGGGTTTTTTTTATTTATGTAATTTGATCTTTAATTCTTTAAAAAAAATTGTGTTATCCTTATTTTGAGCCTAGAATTTGATGATCCTCTGGCCCTTCTTTAACCTAGTTTTGGTTTAAAGCTCCCACAAACCAAAAATATACGAGGAGGAATCCAAAAATAACCAAAATCAAACTGTTACATGTGCATGCTTCGTAGTTATGAGTTATGCTGTTAGGTGGAGTTAGTTGGGGTTCTCTCACAACCATTAGTTAGCAGGTGTAAGTTTGAGCGAAGTGGATTGCTTGTGATGCTCTGTTATGTGCATTCCTGTTTCAACATTTGGCGATTAGAGAGATGGGTGACCACAAAGAACAAAGAGTGTGTCGAAAACCCCAGTCGAAAACTCTGAATTGCCATTTCTCAAGCTTTCCAGAACTGTTTTGAGCTGTGGCAAAAGCATTGGAACAAGTGCCTTGATGCACATGGACAATACTTTGAAGGGGACTGATGTAGAGTTCTATAAGAATGCAAAAAAATAAAAAGAAATTCCTGTTATTTTTTGGTCTCCCCCCCCCCCCCCGTATATATGTTAAAGTTATATGTATGGGGGGTAAAATCTGTTTTGTATGGAGATTTTAATGCTGTATGAATTGTTGATTACACAATGAGTGAAACCAGTTGGCATGCTTAGACTTCTTGTATGGGAGGAGCTTACCTTTTGAAAACCTCATCTATAAAAGTGCCAAGGCATAATCTTAATGCTAAAAATTAATAATCTCTGGGTGTATGAGATGGATTCAAACCCCTAACCCCACCCTTGTATATGACACTGAATGTAACAAAAAGTAGTGAGGATTTAAATTCTCTCTTTATATACAAATGGCATTAAGGTTTAACAATGAGAAGAAGAAAAATGCTGCATTTAACTTAAAGGCATAAAGAAGAATATGGAGTGTAGGAGTATAAAAATGCTATAGATTGAATTTAAAATTATTTGTTTATCTTACCTCATAATTTAATCTCTCAATCAAAGCATCAGAATCAAAATATTTTTTGATCATGGGTTTGTTCCATTATTGCCTAATTTTTCTTAAGGCCTGTATTGACCTCCTTTGTGAATCCAGTTTGAAGTTAGTCTAGTGAAAGACTCAAAAGCAAAAATATGTGTTCCTAATCATTATATAGGTCTCTATCACTTCAATAAAGTTGTTCATTATAATATCCCCTATATTTTTTATTGATTATATATCTTACTAAAATTAATTATATCAATTTTTTAAAGTGAAATCTACATTTCTTACAGGTTTTTTCACTTACTATCCCATTTATTCCCAAATTATCATGTATTGCTCGAATAATGATATTAAATCATGCATCAATCGATAAAAAAATCTATTAGAAAGATAAGGGAAGTGCGATTTTTTTTTCGGCTTGCATTGAAAATAAAGTTAAACATTGAGCACAGTATCTTTAAAAATGTATTGAACCAAACTACAGTGATGGTTTGTGTAACTGATTGTTAGATTTTAAAAAAACTTGAATAATGTTTAGTCACATGCAAAAATTAAAAACAGTTTTTTAAATTCTTTAAAAATAAACTAAGAGAAGTAAAAAATCAGAAACTAATATAGTTTTTCTTGATCATTAATGAAAATTCAAGCAAAATTTTGTATTCTAAGGAAGACTGTTCTAATCACATCAGTATATGTTTCATCTTCAAATTCTTAGATATTATTTTAATATAAAATCGTGCTTTTTAATATGAGAAAACAAAATGAATCTAATTTCATAAATTGTTCAAATATGATACATGTTTCTAAAATGTGGTCACAAGTCCAGGAATGCCTTAAGACTTCTTAAGGCCCCACTTATGACCCTTAAAAATAGGCATTACATAGCATACGTTGTCAAAACTCATTACTCGAAAAAAATAAATGGGCATGATTTGCAATCACACGAATCAGCTCAATAGACTGCTCCCTTTTTAACTGAATGAGTTATAATGGTGCATGGTGTTAGGAATAGGCCTGTACATGAACGACGGTCATCACATGTAACCAATTGACATATTTTCCGAAATTCCCAGTTTTTTGGAGAATGCAATCAGAAATAACATTTGACCTTTGAAATTATTCAAATTCTGATCTTATTAGGGTGGAATCCAGAACAAGATACGGCTCCTATTGCGGCTGAGGCCCTGGGCTCAGGCCTATTCGGCCTAGACCTTAAGACATCCCTGCAAAAGTCTATTAAAAATATTCAACTTGTTCTTTTGTGCAGAACTGGAATGAAAGAATGGTCTGATTATTACAAATCTTTTATTCTTAATGTTAGGTAATAGAAAACCCTTTTTATACATAAACCGTCAGAAAAAATTCCATATAGCTTGATCAGAATGATCAAATATGAAATTATAGAATTTGGAAAAAGGCATACAATTTTAACTTGCATATTTAAAGCACACCTATTGGAAATTGTCATCTTCAAATTGTGTGGCTGTAATTAAATATGAATAAAACAAATTAAAATGAAATTGATACAGTTAAACCTTTAATTATGTTTCCATTTCTGTGTATTCTGTAATTTAAAAATTAACACTGCTATAATATGAAGGTTAAATGGAGAGTATTTAATTCAAAAATGCTGAACTCTGCAAGAAAACATTCAAGCCTTTGGGAGATTTGAAAGAAGCTTCAAAATGTAAAAAGTATTCAAATAGGAAAAAGAACTTAGTGTCCTCTTAAAAAGAATAAGTCATATGAACTGTATATGCAGGATTTTTAGTTAAGATTCATGTAAAAATGTTTTGGGGGGGAAATTAGGATAGAAACGAAATTTTTTGGGGTAAAAAATGAATCTCTAGAATGAAATTAAAATGGGCAAATAAGAAATGAAGCTTAATTCAACCTTGAGTTACTGCTGTCGATTTATGATACGCAATAATTTAATTATGTAACAAAAACAAAAGTTTATAAAGTATTTCATTTTTTTTAAATAAACAACATTTGATATGTGCAAAAATTTAATATATTTAAATCTGGCATATAACGTGCAAAAGTAAATTTCCAACTTTCTTTTTGTATTAAAAGTCCATTTTATACTGTAGTCATCAATCTTCTGGCATTAACGTTTTGTACAACTTGAATAAATTTTTGCATGCAAACATTCCTTCTTTTTTTTTTAGAAATGAGTTGTAGCTTTTACATTTCACTTTTAGTAAATTTCAAAATTGTATATAAGTATTAATAATAAATTAACTGTTTTTAATGCAGGTAAAATCATGTTGTCACCTCTCTGGACCAGATACATTAAGGGCGCAGCTGGCATTGCTGTTCTTTTCTACGCCGGAGGTTATATAGATGATCTGGAAACCGTAAGAATGTCAGATTATCGAAATAAGAGTAAGATGTATAACGCAAATCGAAAAGAAGGCGATCCCTCTCCTTGGGATAAATTCATACATTGAATTTTGAATTTCTGTAAAAAAGTAGAATGAATTGTGGACCACCATCAAGGCTATTGTAGTTCTTAAATGAAATAAAATCTGTTAAATTATGGACTTTTTAATTACTTTTTTCTTTTACCAATTTAAAACGATTTCACTAAATAATTTGTGTTTTAAATGAAATTCTATAGATAGCGGTTCTTAAACTTTTAATTCTCGCGGCCTCTCTTTATGTATCAACCTGACATCGCAGATCCACCCAAGATTTTAAACACCCCTTCCGGATGGCACATCTTTAAATTTTTCCATGAGGTCTTATATAAAGGCCTTATCACACGTATACGTTTTGGAACAATTCTCCACCAATTCCGAACAATTTCTACTAGTTGCCATAGCAACAGCTCCGAACAACTTTTCCCCAGTGAGCTGAAAAAGTTGCTTGAAATTCCAGCCAGTGGGGCTCTACGTCATAAACAAGATGGCGGTAAAGATAGTAGCTTCGATTTCAGATATGGCATATAATATTTTAATGGCGTATAATATTTTAAACAGAATAGTGCTCCATTTCTGCTTACGCCCATCAACAAAGCCGCGAGCGAAATAAAAGAAATAATATTGGAGGGTCGTTTTCGAAGCACAAAAATCGGTGAGTAATGTTTCAATGCGGAGAAAAAGCGCGGCTGACGTCAGAGCATGTTTTGTTTACGGCAACCCTTCACCCTCAGATTGGGCGAAAAGTTGCACGAAAAATGTACGTGTGATACGGCCTTAAAAGAGAAAAATCTTAACGCGTTTCATGAGAGACTCCAAGGCAGTGATGGCCCCTAGGGGTCCGCGGACCACAGTTTAAGAACCGCTGTTATAAGATGTATATGTTACAACTTTGCATTCGTGAAAAACTGCCAACGACTCAATTTAATAACAAACATTTGTTGGACAAGGACGAATAAATGACTACACGAAGATAAATCTACGTATATAACTAAAACAGATTATTTACAGTAATTAAACGCATTCGTTATAAATAAATTTTATAACGCTCCAGAAACAGCTTTCTGGAACAGGTACTCGTTCCGATTAAGTCTTTCTGTCTCTTCACACTTTTGTTTTGTCATATTTACTTTTTGTTTTCTGAACATCGCCGACATTTGTATATACTCATGGAAATTTTCTGAAGGGTCTATCCCAGTGACTTCTCGAAGGCTCCTTGGCAATATAATCTTTCGCCTATCTGGTGTAACCCTGCTGTCATCTTCTAGGATTCCCAAAATCTTATTCAAATAAATGCTGGGAAGAGTACTTTCCCTGTAAAACCCTTTTTCCTACATGTAGTGTATTATTGCAGAGAAAACAACATACTTGATGTGTTTAAATATAAGGTAAACTTTTATTTAAAAGTTGTTTTTGTGTGTCTTTCTTCCAATATCTTGACTGGATGTTAAAATTTACTTTTTTTTTCAGTGTAATTCTTTTAAAATCCCCATAAAAACAAAGTTTTTTTGGAATCTTTCAAAAATTTATTTTGACTCTCAATACTTCTACTAATAAAGTTTTTATTTTATTTTTTAAAAGTATGCAATTCGTTCAAGAGAAAAATTTATTTCAACGTAAAAAATTTCTTTCATTCCGAAAAAAAAAATTCTCAGCTATTTTATTTCTAGAATTAAATTTGTTTTCAATTACTTCATGTCGCAATATCAGGGGGCATACTTCGTGACATGCAATCTGACACGATTCTGAATGTTCAGATTTTGAACAACTTCTTTATGGACGCAAAATATATTTCATAAGAGAAAAATTTATCTGCGCATATAGGTAGAACCAAAAGCGGAGCACGTGCAGTTTTCTTCAAACCAATCATTCCAGCAATTTAAAATGGCAGTCGATTTATCGATAGAATTATCTTCAAGATCTTTTCATAATTCCTTAAATTTTGCTTTCAATTTTATTCCGGATTTATTTATTTTTTCACTACGCACCAATAAGTGATGTTTCATTTTACTAGTACAGTAGAACGTCGTTTATCCGAATCAATTGGAACCGGACACCGTTCGGATACGCGATTGTTCGGATAACCGAATACGATCCATGCAGTATATGAAACCAGACACTACACGAATGTTCAAAAATCATCCTATGCGGGAAACGTGCTTGAAGAAAAAGCAAAATGTCGCAATTTTACTTTTATTGTGGAAAATAATCCCTTATTTTTTGCTGTACCATTGTACTCCGTTTTTTCGCTGCAAGGTCACTGATTCTCTTGAGCAGCAGTAATTGAGTTGGACAACAGTCTGATTGTTGTTCGTACCACTCCATAGCTGTCTCTAACGCAGGAAACGCGTCAGCATTTGATAGGCCCTTGCTATTTTCGTTGTTGTTGTTGTCCTCTTTTTCATCCGTTTCATCGTCGACAGGGTCGGATTCTTGCACGCAAGTCACTATCTCGTCATCATTTGAAATCCAGACAATATTCCAGAATACCTTTTAGATGTTTAAAACCAACACTGCACCTTTGCGTCTTGAATACCTCAACATACACAACTGGCCAACGTTGTAATTTCGGCTCACCACGGCATCGGCTACCCTTTGCAATAGTATAGTAATAAAGTTTATTTTATCTTTCTCATTTGTATTACATTATTTCAAAATAAATTACAGTTTTAAAAAAAAACGACGCTTTTATAGGGAATCAAACTAAAAAGAATTTTTAATATAAGAATAAAATGATTAACGAGAAAAGTAATGTCACACACACATTGGGTTAAAAGCGTGGGGTGCTCTATATTAATTGTTATAATTTCTTACTAGTTCTATTCCGAAATGCTGAGTTAGTGTAAAAATGTAGTCCAAAGCACCCCACGCTTTTACCACAATAACAATTTCCTCGTTAATCATCTTATTCCTATATTAAGAAATAGTTTTTAATTCAATTCACTATAAAAGCGTGTTTTTTTTAAACTATAATTTATTTTTCATTTTTTAGTTCGATCTACAATAAAAGCGTGTTTCTTAGTTTTTTAAACTATCATTTATTCGTTGTTGAATGTATCCCTGAGTTTGATATTTGGAGCCGGAATTACGTGACTGCTGGAACTAGTTTTGCTCTTCAATGGATATTAATTAACGGGTCTAAAGGGTATTTATTTTCTCCGTTTACTGGGCATCGGATGAGTCCCGTATCGTTATATTTCAGATTCCGTCTCTATTCTATAGATACAGGTCAAACTAATAAAAGTGTGCTAAGAAGAAATGTTCTGTTTTAATCGTATCTTTTATACATACCTTTTTTTTTTTTCCATTTTCAGAAAAACTAGACAATTGTTTATATTATGGTAAGAAATTGCTGACGCACACACACTCCCCTTTCTCAAATAAAGAACACTTTTTTTTGTTGTAAGTGTGTTAACCACAAGTGCATTCGCTTTTAGGGTTACACCTTAATTTTTCAGTCGCTAAATCTGGAATCAGTCACCAAATCTGAAAATGGTATATTCAATAAGTCGCCAAATCTGGAAGTGGTATATGAAATAATTCGCCAAATCTGGAAGTGGTATATGGAACTAATCGCCAAATCGGGAGATCGTTATTTCTGATTATCTTGGTCAGGACAATGGTATAAAATTATTGTATTGCCATCGGTCCTTGACAAGTGTACAAAATTTCGAATGAATCTGACTTTTTTAAGTAAGTAAAAATCGAGTTCAAAGATTCCGTTACATACAAGTGAAACTTATAAAAGCGTATTAATAATAAAAAGGCATCTTTATCTAACGTTTATATTATGTACATATATATTTTCTTCTTGTTTCAGTTAATCATGAAGTAAGCATTGTTTGAAATATGTATTTGATGGATTTTTAAATAAAAGTTTAAAATTTTTGGGAATCTGAAAATTGAGGCTACATCTAAACCGTATTTCATAAAACTGTTAATAATTTTTCAAAAATAACTTATGCTTAAGGTTTATGGGGGAAAAAACTATCAAAATTGTTTGTTGTTTATTTATGAAGAGGAAACTATTGAAGTAGAAGTAAGTTTTTTGTCAGATGAAAGAAAATCTTATTAAAAGACAGGCATAAAATTATTGAACAAAGCATGGTACATAGAGAAATAACGTAAGGCGTCACTAGCAAGATCATAGTTAAAGACTTTAGAATGAAAGAGATTGATCTTTAATAACAAGGCAATATAAATCCTATAGTTAGGCTTTTAATAAAAGACAGACTCAATCTCTATATGCTTATTTATTACTTTTTTAAGTTTAACATAACGATATCAGCAGAGACGTCTTAAGACTTCTTGAGGCCCTGGGCTCCTACTCAAAAGTAGGCCCTGTGCCCCTACACAATTGTAGGCCCTGGACCCCTACACAATAGTAGGCCCTGGACACCTACACAATAATAGGCTCTGGACTCCCTACCCAATTGTAGGCCCTGTGCCCCTACACAATTGTAGGCCTTGGACCCTTACACAATTGTAGGCTCTGGACTCCCTACTCAATTGTAGGCCCTGTGCCCCTACACAACTGAAGGCTCTGTGCCCCTACACAATTGTAGGCCCTGGACCCCTACACAATAGTAGGCTCTGGACTCCCTACACAATTGTAGGCCCTGTGCCCCTACACAACTGAAGGCTCTGTGCCCCTACACAATTGTAGGCCGCCCTGTACCCCTACTCAAATGTAGACTCTGGGTGCCTACACAAATACAGGTCCCATCTGTGACCCTTAAAATTAGACTGTAATAGCTTACGTTGTCAAATACTCGTACAAACAATTACCCAAAACAAGTAAATGTCAATGACTTACAATTTCACAGCCAATTTGATGAAATAGTAATGATGGTGCATGGTGGTAGGCCTAGGTTTCTATGTGGAATACGGTCATCCCCTGTAGCCAGGTGACCTATTGTCCAAAATTTCCAGTTCTTCGGAGGATACAACTGGAAATAACATTTGACCGTTGAAATTATTCGAATTATGATCTCACTAAGACTAAGTTGAAAACGAGGTGAGAGGCCCCATTGCAGCCGAGGTCCTGGGCCCAGTTGGGCCTTAAGACGTCCCTAGATATCATAGTTCGTACTTGACTGGCAGGACTGATTCAAAGGGGTTGACCGCCCACATGCAAAGACCTAATATGCAGCCCCTGGAGAATTTTTCATATTTTGACTAAACGTTGATATTATAAACTCATCTACCTATATAACAATTAAAAGTAAAACATTACAAATCGACACAAAAATCCCCCTTCTTTCCTCCATTTTGTTTTTCTAAATTGTATGACTATTATTAAATCGAAAACTTTTAATTTCCCCCAATGCATATTGAATTTAAACACTCCTATGTAATGCGTAGTATTAACCATATTAAATATTTTTGTAAAGTAACTTTCGTAAAAATCATTTTCGAGACGCCTTTGTTAAGCCTCGATCCATAATGCGCCGCTGATAAGCAAGGAAATCTTTTCTATTACGGTATTGACGGCATTACCACGAATTTTGCTATCAAATGAAGGATGCGTGTTGACATTGATGGACAATGTGAACCAACACACTGTGCACTAACATTCTATTTTTCTTAAACTATGCAATGCTATCGGGAAATCTCTCGGGACCTACATTGATTTTTCAATAACTATTAAAAATTCAGCATATGTATTCGACTTATTATTAAGGTGGCCAATTTTTTTACAATGATTTTTCATTGTAAAAAAATTGGTCACCTTAATAATGATAGAACGAAAAATTTAAGAAAAAAATACAACAAAAATTTATGAAATTTTTTATTAATTCAAACAAAAATACACTAATTGCACTTACATCCCTTTTATTTAAACAAATATTTTTCCATTAAATGAATTTTTTTATCAATTATTTTTTTTAATACATTGAAATTTTCGAAGCAAGAAATGTAAGGTAAGTGCTACAGCTGAAGTATCAGCTTTCAATCTTGATTTCTCACTTGTCCAAAAATCCTTACCAATTGGGAAAAAAAACACTTTCAACTGCTGCATTAGTTCCAGGGCAGCACAACGTTATTTCAAGAATTGCTAAATTTTCATATGGAATGTGTTAATTTTTGAAGTGGTTAAATATTTCCACCCATCTTTTATCAATTTCGACATGTTGATTTTCCCATTATTCTAATTTATCAGAATTTAAATATACATTAGACTTCGAATATCTTCAAATAAACAAATGTTATCGAACTTAATAGCAGGCATTTCTTTTGATAAAACCTCAACACAATTTCTATATCTGCCCAATTTATCTGCCATGAAGTCAAAAAACATATTTCCTGTAATATTTGTTTCACACCATTCTTCGACGCATTGGAAATATGTTTGGTAAACATTCAGCTCTTCTTTGATAAACTTTTCCGTTATGCCCGGATTTGATTCTTCTAAATAGTTGATAATTTTCTTTTTATCATTAAAGAAATAAATTTTTCTTCAAATCATGGTTTTTTATTGAAGCATACAAAATAAGACTAAGTTTTGTAACAGAAATATATTCACCGTCATTTTTTAATCGTTTTGTGGAATATAGATGTTTGATTATGTACAAAATGCATTAATATCTCCGATAATTCATACTGTCCCGGAACATGACATGTAACAGTTCTGTCTGGCATCTCGAAATGCAGAGATTAACAGATTAGTTTTAAAATATTGAAAAGGAGGACACTTTTCGAGGAAGGACAGAACCTATAAAAGGAGGATTGTCCTCCCTAAAGGAGGACGATTGGTCACTTTACTAAACGTTTCCAATTATTTGTTAGCGAACTGGAAGTGGATTATAGATTTTTAAAAAAAGGCAATTTTTTTTTACGATTCTAAATTTGAAGTCGTATTGATAGCGATTTGGACATTCGTTTTTCAGGCTTCTTAGTCCCTTTTAGTTTGAACACGAATTATAATGAGTCAGAAACTTGCAATATAATTTATGGCAACGCTCAAAACTAAATTAAGCTTGTGGATAAATTATATTATTAATTGCAAAAGTTCAAATTTTTCATAAATTGAATACATTAAAAATTATTTTCCTGAATATAACAATAGTTTTATAAAGAGAAAATAACGGAAACAATAATTTTAAAAGCAGAACACAAACTGGTCATGTGACACAAAAGTTGGCATAGAGCCAATTCATACCAGTTGCCAGATGCGATGCCAAACGGTACCAACAATTCAAATTATTTATTTTATTCGAAAAGAAAAAAAAAACTTGGAAGAATTTTAAACTTTCAGTGATCTTGAAATTGCACTAATTGTTTTTAAGTGAACTTGGAATTTTTTTGAACGCTATGAAAAATCATAAAAATTTTAAATAAAATATCTTTTGTTGTTTTTTTTTAAAACTCGTGACTTTAAATCGATTTCGGCAACAAAAAAAAAGCTGTTCCTGAGGATAAATTTAATTTTCCATAAGACTTCAATATTTTCTAAATTGTTTCAAACATTTTTTCCGCAACTCTTAGACTGCCTACTGAAATGATTGTCAAACGCTGCAAAAGGTCAAACTGTTTATTAGAAACTACGATATTAATCTTTCCATCGCCATTTTTCTGGGCAACATACTTTTTTTTTCTTACCAATCATCAACCTTTCCTTTTTTACCTCTATATGATCAAGTTGTTTTCCGCTCCTAATTGTTCACGTGTTCTCCCGTGGACGTTGATCACTATGTTTTTCACTGTCCCCCATAATACCAAATCTCATCTTAAAAAACCTGCACAGGAATCAATTCCTTCCTGATTATCTTCTATTTTCAGGACAATATGATTCATAAGTTGTTTCCTTTTTCTATATTTCGCAATCTATCTGCAATAGACAGTTGAAATTTTGTCTCTCATCACCTCTCTTTTGCAGTTTTTTTTAACATTTTTTCATATTTGTGATTTATTTATTTTTATTGTTTCCTGGGCCGATTGGTAACTTTAAGCCTTCTGGATGAGTTCAAACTCTCAAGAAAATAAATAAATTGATTTCAACTTTGAATTCTCCAATTTTTTCTCCTCTAAAAGTTTTATCGATTGTTAACGAATGAGTACTGATTTCATTGCATTTTCTTCATTCTTACTAAAATAACGTCGTCTTGATAAAAACATTTCTAATGACGAGAGTTGGATTCCAATCATAAAAATTATATGGTCACGAGTCTGAAATTATCTTTGGTCTAGTCAAAAGAAAACTTTAACGATTTATTATATCTATTTGACAAATATTAACAATGGCACACAAGGGGAGGGGTATCCAGGAAACTGGATCGACTTGCCCTTGATTTTTTTCGATTGATTATAATCTTAGGTATGTAGTATGTAATTTAATTAATTTCCCCGAGTAATTTAAGTATTTGTTATTAATAATTTATGTTATGAATTAATGCAAATTATTTATTCAACAATTTATTTCTTACTGTTTTTTGTTCCCGATAATCGATAAAATGAAAAGACTATGTTTGGTGAGGCATTGGGGTATGATACGAGAATGGTGAACTTTCAACCCTTGACCCCCATCCCTTCTTGAAAAACTCCTGTGGGCACCACTGAATGTTAACATTTCACAATAGTAGTATAGTGTGCATAGATCTCTTATGGAAAGGGGAGAAGGTTACATTCTAAAAACATGGGGATGAAAGCCCAAAAGGGGTAAACATTAAAATCTGTTGGTCTGTGAAGGCAGGGGCATGAACCCTCAGCCCCTCCCCCTTGAGTACATCACTGCACATTAGCTCATATATGACTGGTAATTAATAAATCCAATCAAGTAAGGAGTACTACATGCGAGTTGATACTTTTCCCTAAATCACACCATATGTCCAGGCTTAAAATCTTAATAAATGCAATGAGTAATAAACCTATTTACTTTTCAATAGTCTTCAACAGAATAAAATCCACCCCTTTCCCTTAAGATTCATCATATTGAATAATAGGGGTTGTGCTACAACCCAGTGATGTAATACGAAACTAAAGGGAGAGGTACCACATCCCTGGTATCTTTCTAATCACGATGATGGTTCAAAACTATGAGATCCATTGTCAATAGCTCTCATGCGACATTATTTCAAAATTAAACCCTACCGATATAGCAGCATCTTGTTTTAAATTCTGCAGCAATACGAAATTTATAAAATTTTAATAATTTTTTCGCACAGAAAAAAATTGTTTCTTAATTAACATTATTCATAAAAAAAAATTTAAAAAAAAGATTACGATGACAAAAAATTGTCATTTTTTTTGTGTACATATTTGATTAAAAGATTATTATTAGCATTACTTCATCCTTGATGATTTAAGCTAATTTTGGTTCAACAGATTAAAGCCACCATCTTTATTTCCCTCGAATATTAAAAAAGTTGCTTCTGTAGCTAATTTGAAAACGCCATTTTATTGTTAGAGTTATGCGATGACCATCGACGACGTGGGTCCACGATTAGCTGGTGCTCCACTTTCCTAACGTCCACAATATGCTACATTCAAAACATTTAACAGTGAAATAATTTCCAATTCGAATTCTCTCACGCATCATAATTCTAAAATCACTTATCCTTGTCTCTGTTCTAGATTAAGAGGAAAATGTCTAGCAAATTGAGTTTATTCGTATAAAAATATTTGTTAACATGTTAAGTGTCACCGGAGTATATATTGGTCTCGCTCAACGCATGCGTTATGTGCTCAGGACGTATATTTTTGTCCTTCCAAGATATGATTTTCTTTGTGCTGCTGTCAGTAAAACTATTCCGAAGGCTTTGGAGTGCAATAAAAGGACCTTGATAGTGTGTGTTTGCTTATTTCAGATAAAAATTTGCTCCCCCCCCCCAATACACCGCATACGTTCATTCGCTTATGAGAAAATCGGTGGCACTGCGGAGCGAATAGCGTAACTTTTAATTGGCTGTTAAGGGGTTAATAGGACTGCATTCCTCCAATATTGCTCCGCAAGGAATATTCTTTGGAAAATTATCACAATGAAAAAAAATCATTGGTATACATTTAAAATATAAATTAATGAATAAAATGATAACCAAAGCAAGGTATTAAAAACTTCTCTAAAAGAAATAATCAACTACATGCTAGTTGCTAGAAAAAAATCAACAATTAATATGTGTTTCTTCCCAAAATATTCTTCAGAAAATAAATATTGTGAAAAAACTGGTCGTATTAATAAATACTACAAATTAGATAAAATGCAAGTGCTTAAGTCTTAGAAACGAATAATCCTATGGCTTATTAGCCTTTTAAAAAAGAGGCAAGTTCCAGTTTCGGCTCCAATATCATCTTTTGAATGGGAGGATATTACAGGCTTTGAAATTCTTTACATAAAATGGAATTGAGCAGAGTAAAGTATCAATTCTAAGAGGACTGACTAAGAGTACAAATGACGTCAAATGATCACACTAACGAAGAATATAGCACATGTGGTCTTAATACTCATGTTATCTTGTGAATAAAAATGCACTTTAAAATAAATTGTAATTTTAAAAAAATTCATATTTATTGATGAAACTTTATTTTTATATGTAAATGAATTAATAATGAAGGTTGTAAGAAATCATTAACTCAGCATCCACTTTGATGTTATCTAAAAAAAAATCATGATTTTTGTATAAATACCTACTAACATGTGTATGGTTACATAGCTCTAATATTAACAAAAAACAGCATTATTGGTTCTAAAGCAAATAATAATCTAGAAATAATACATATTTATAAGCATATAAAAAAGGAAGATTTTTAAAATAACTTGTATAAAATGACATATGTAAGTACTTTCCTGGAGATACAACATTTAGTTCTAAATGAATAATTTTTACCTAATTTGCTTAGAAATGTTTCAAAGGAGCTTCCTTCCTAAAAGGACTTCCCAATCTTACTCCTTTGACAAAGCTAATCAAACAACCCAAATTAACTTATTAAACTTAAGAGGAAGTTATATTCCAGTTTGGAGTTGTAAAGTAGTGATCAAATATAAAGAAATATCATAAAAAACAGATGATTCAGACAATCCAAAATCTCAAGATCATTTAAAACAAATATATTTCATACAATATACAAATCTGAAATGATACTAATTTAACCAATATTTGCTACTCATGATACTAAATGCAAGATTCATCTATTATTTGTAAAAATGAAAATTTACTGCTTAAAATGTAGAAATAATTTTATAAAAAATAATTAGATCAGTTATTTTCAACATAACTGATGATATATTTAAAATAATGTTGTGCATTCTATAAAATAAAATAATCCAGCAAGTCATATTTAAATTATTTTATTATTTTATTAACAAAAAAATATTTCGCATAAATTATTTTTCTTTGCATGAACAACAGTCAAATATTTACATATAATGATTACTTTACAGATGAGATATACAAAACTACTAATGCTTAAAAATGATACATAACAATAGGGGAGAGGAAGATCACACTTCTATATGAAGATTGGAAGGCACTGATAATTTTTTTTCTTGCTTCAATTTTGGATATTCTGTTCTTGTGTGCCACACCAATACCTAAAACAGACGATAAAAAGAAAAACTTGTTTTCATTAAATTTATTTATAACAAGACTTAAAAATTAAAAATGTACAAATACTTAAATACAGCAAAAAAAAAGGAAACTTTTAGCATTAAATTTATGCATTATAAGATTTGCAAATTAAAATCCTAAGTGTAAGAATGTAACTTTTCATGTTTTATATTTTGAAATTATAAACTCAAATTCAGGGAGATTTTAATAAAGTTTATAAAATTCAGATAAGCAAACTACTGAGTAAAATTCTTAAACTGACACTCAATGTAGAATGTTAATAATTATTTAACAGCATGTACAGAAATTTAAGATAAATGACAATGTTACAACTGTGGTTTGATATAACTACTAATAAAATTTGCATGATTCGTTTCTTACTTTGGCCATAAGATATCATAAGCTTTAACAAAAGATATAAATTCATTTATAAATACAGTAAGGATTTCTACAGCATTCATTTTAACTGTTATTGTAACTAAAAATCACAAAACACACTTTCAATTTCATAAAATTTTATATTATCTTAAATTTTAAATTAAACAATAAGCAAGAACACCAAATATAAATTGTATTCAGAAACATATTACCATCTAATATAAACATAGATAAAAAAAATTTACAATCATATAAAAAAAAATTTTAATCACATATTACATTTAAATATATATTAATCATTTTATATGACCTAAAGGACAAATGATTTTCACATCTGATTTCATTAGTTGATTAGTAAGCCATTTTAAAACAAAATGTTATTATTTTGTAAAAAAACAAGAATCTTTGTTTTAAAGAATAATTCTAAAAAAATGATTACATAAGACATTAATCTTTTTTTCAACATGATTTGTGATGTTTCTTAAATAATGAGTGTAGCTTTATAAAATTTATAATTTAAATGAATTTTTAAATTTTCTTTTATCTGACACACAATTTTTTTATAGCTATGGTACTCCAATTCAATTGGTATTCCTGTGTTTGAAATTATAAAAACATTTTAAACATCATAAACACTTTATTATCATGACTAGTGTTTTAGTTAATGCAATGTAAAAATTAAGATTGATTTGAAATTAAAATTGCATCTCTATTTTAGATAATAAAAGTTCTAGCAATTAAATCCCATTTTATTCATCTCTCTCAGCTTCATTACATATCACACATTTTCTCTTTTTAAGAATATTTTAATTTTTAATTCAAAGTTTTCAATTAAGTATAAAAGTCATTTTAAAATTATATTACCTGTTAAAATCTATTATTTTAGATTTTTTAAATTACTCTGATGATTTTAAATCTGCATAATGTTAAAACTATAATTTTAAAAGTACATCAGAAAGAATTTTATGCTAGAAAAGTTTAAGATGAAATCTAAATACATAATTATATAATATAAATGTACAAAAACCACACATATTTTGGAATTAATATCCTTTTAAATAAAATATGTGATGCTAACAATAAAAATTTCTATTGAAAATACTTAAGATTAAGCAAAATAATTATTTATATTTATAAGAAAGATTATTTGTTGCAATTAAATTGAAGAATAGCAAAATATGTCATAAAAATCTGAAAACTTCAGTTTGTTAACTAATATTTAATATAACAGGAATTTAGAAAGAATCAGGAGAATGAAAATGCATGCTGGCAATCATACAAAATGGCATTAGGCCAAAGGCCTGTATAAAGTATTTAAAAGAACAAAGGGATACTTCATTAATGATTAAACTAATGATACATCAATGGTTTTTTTAATGCAAAAAATGTTTTTATCATTTTTGTTATAAAGCGTTATCTTAATTCTTGTTGAAACTGGAAATAAGCTCTTTCATGAATACCTCTATTTCTTTACTTATATCAAATTTATTAACCTACTGCTATTTCTAATTCAATCATGATAATTTTCAGAAACAAATAAGAAAATCCTAGGAAACATGCAGCCATGCAATGAAGCAAAAATAAGTAAATACTGAAAAAATTCAAAGATTTATTGTTGTTATAAATTTATGTTTTCAGAATTTCAATATTCTTTGGAGTTGCAAAGCAAACAAAAAAAAAAGTAAAGAAAGTCTATTTTTAATTAAATTTAATCCCAAAACTGATTTTTAACATTGTAAATAAAAGTAAAACATACAAAATTATTTTCTTTTTCTAATAAATATTAGCTTTTAAACTAAATATATAAAAATTATTTTTTTTAAAAATTATCCTCTGTATACAGAGGATTTTAAGTACTTAAAAAAATTATGTTAAATGTAATATATTTTAAGATTTTTGTTTTATACAATTATGATTAAATAAATTTTTGATGTTTTTAAAATTTCACATATTAATTCTAAGAAAAATATTAAATAATTATTGAAATCCACATTGGTCTTTTATTTGAAATTACTGGATCTTTCAGTAGTTTCTATGAACATAAAATATCCCTTATAAACACACACGAAAGAAATCCTTACACAATAATTTTATATTTATTTTTAATACTTAGCTTCTTGATATTAAAATTCTGATTTCTGAAAAATATTAATTTTCATTGTCACTGGTAACTAGAACAAATAAACTAGATCATGAATTCAACCTGAATTTTAAATTCTACGTCTTTTGATAAAACTGAAAATGGTTCAAAAATTCAAAAAAATATTCAAATATTCCTTTTTTTAACAAAAATTAGGTCTGAATATACAGAAATACAAATAAAACAGTTAGACTTCTGTCAGTACTCTTCCTGTTTGCAAACTTTTTTACTTACATTTTTTATAATGTACTCTTATGTTAAAATAATGAATGTCCAGTTAATTTCAAATAGCTTTTACATCTCCAAACGTTTTATTGAAATGACCTGAAGCATATCATGAAAACAGAATATAAGACATAATAAAATCTGCTAAGGAAATTACTGATTTGTACACTTTAAAAAAAAAATGTTAGCCCACACAAACTGAATTTAAGTAACCTAGCTGAAAGTTTATGAACTATAAAACATTTTTTCCCAAATTACAAAAAGCAATCATTTTAGTCTGTATGAATATATATTTCAAAAAAATAAATTAGCAATTTATTTAATTATTTATTATGTGCATTCTTTTTTCACCCCATTTCAGTGAAATATGTATTACATGAAAACCATATTTATTACCTTTTTCCAGATTAATTAAAATTTCTAAAGTTAAAATTTGTATCAATTGCAGAAGTGTTCCTGTGAAAAGTTCAATATTTGTTTGAAAACTTACAACACTTAATAAAACAGTCCCTAAAATTATTATTTCTAGATATTATAAATAAATTCTCCTTTTTTCATTAATCAAAAATAGTATATATTAAAAAGTTATCAAATTGAAGCATTAACACTTTTAAAAGACTTAAATTATTTGGCTTGCGAACTACTTTTCTCTCATACAAAAATTATAGGGTTTCTTTTAAAATTTTGTACACAAAAGTATTGAAAAATGTATTCATATAACATGAAACATTTTAAAAGTGAGAATATTACATACACAAAAAGAAATCAAGTGTTTCCTTATTTATTGTTCCATTGTGAATTACATTGATAAATTCTTTAAAATACTTAGAAAAACACCATGCTGCTAGATATTTTATAAATTAAAGAAGTGCCTGCCAAAAACTGAAAAGAGTTTTATGATTAAGGAACAGAAGCAAATGAAATAAATTGAAATTCCTTTTTATGTAAAGGGCAAAGTAATCACAGAAACACTACAGAAAAGAATTCCAATTGAATACTGAAATGGAATAATAAATTACGAGCATCAACACTACAGCACTACCTTATGTAAAAAATTGCTAATTGGATTCAGCAATAGCTTAATGAGAACAGACAACATTTTACAAACAAGTAACAATGTTCACGTTAAAGATATGAGAACAGTTTCCTTCAAGAATATAATGAAAAATTCTTTAGATAACACAATATGTTTTAATACTTTTAGGGACTTTTTGATAATATTTCTTAATTAAATGAATATATGGCTATACATAAATATATTCTATATTATTAAATAGCATTATTGCTTAATAAAAAATACATCACTTTTATTTCCTAATGGAGAGCCATAATTTTCTAATATCAACTCCATTTAATTTATCTCAGTACAAAAAGAACTTGAAATTATTTTTGAAAAACGTTTTATTAATTTTTCAAGCTTTAAGTTTTTAAAAGGCAAGCTATTTAATAATAAAACGAGAAATAAACAAAAAAATAAACATACTTTAGTGCAATTATCTGCCTTTGGTTCCAACTGGTCAACAGTGACTAGATCTCTTAACAACTTTGTTTCCTGATATCCCCGTGGAACAGCGAGACTAAATCCAGCCTCTGGATGCTGAAGTAATAAGGTGAGATTCACAGCAAAACCAGCCATATCAATGGGAAAGGGCCGATCAGCCTTCCAAATAGTATTCCATCCAACAACCTTCCCATTTTTTATTAGAGGCCTCTCAACCATTAAACCACCAACCAATCCAACTGGCCAAACAGATACAGTATGGGTATAACGCATCTACAATCGGACAAAAATAATTCAACTTAATACTTTGACAGCAAAACAAGAGATTAAAAATTACCTTTTGAAAGTTGTTGTGTACATACAAATTTTAATTAAACCTATATGAAAGAAGTAAATAATGTACTACTTTAACTGTGCATAAATTATGTGATTAATAATTTGATTTATTTCTAGAATTTAAATAAATACTTGAAATGATTATAATTCAGAATTCCATCCTTGTAAGTAACATTTGATTCTTTGTCAAACTGTTTCAGAAAATATTAAGTCAAAAATTCAAATATATTTGTAGTGAATCCTTGCCTCGAGCCTTCGCAGCTTGTATTCTTTTAATTAAGTATTTCTATTTCTCCATTGCAGTTGAGAGGCAACACACTTTGTATCATGAGAAACCACGATAAAGGATTTTGTTATTCGTAAGTTGTCAATAAAGCTTCTATTTGTTTACTACAGCTTCCTCAAGCTCGTTATTTATGTGTGGTTTTTGTTCTTTGAACTTTTTATATGAACTAATAGAATTTTTGTATGAACAAGATGAACCAAAGGACTCTCAAAATCCTCTTGGCCTGATGTGAATTGAGGTAAGCTTGACTATTTTATTATTTGAAGATAAGCTTAAGACATAATTATTGACAATATTAGTACAGTCTTTAATTATTTATTTACTATTTGATGTATCAAAATGACAGTCAGTCACTACAAACTTCTCTTCCATACATCATTAAAATAAAATTCCAAAAGATTTAGAAATTTTCTCTTAAAATATTTTTAAATAAAATTTTCTAACAATTTTCCTTTTTTAAAAAATAGCTAGAAACATAATTAAAAATATTTTATTTCATGTACAGTTTTCAAAATGACTTTTTAATCATCAAAATGTTATAAAATTACCACATTTTACACACACAAAATTATTATAACACTGTTAGTGAAAAATACAATTTAATATCTCCTTTATAAAATACAACAAAATTTTTGGCTATGACATTATGAACACTTTAAATGGAAACACCTTACATTATGCATTAAGAATTAAAATGTTCATAGACAAGTCAATTTTCCAAAATTCATATATCTTACTGAATTCATGTAACTAAAATATTAAAAATATATATTACTATAAATTTTTAAATGCACACAATAAAAATGTATGAGAAGCACTCTAAAATCAAGCGAAATAAGTTGCTGTTAGAGAATATATATGTACAGGTAAACCTCTATTTAACAAAGTTGCTAAATCCCAAAAATAAGTTTGTTACAAGGAAAATTTGTTACATAGAGGTTTACCTTTCAATACACTTTATTAACCACTTAAAACAAATTTTAAGTTCATAAACACTATATATTGGAAAAAAATAAATATTCACACCTTTTTGTAAATTAATATCTATTTATTTTATACATATCTTACCAATCAAAAAATGAAAAAGAAAAACTGCAAGGGAAACAAGAAAAAAAATGTTGAGGAATACAATGTATTTTCAGAAGAAAAAAAATTTTATATTAAAATTACTCAATGTTATGAATATTTTCTAATTTAAAGAACATAAGTAATTTTAAACATACATTATTTTATAATAAAACCACTAAAACCTGTTAAAAGAAAGAATAACTTGAAATGCCCAGAAATGCTTTAAAAATAGGAAGAGAAAAAAATTTAACCACAAGAGAAAAAGTTCGTTATATAGAAAATGTGCTTCACTATTAGGAGGTTTATTTTACGAAAAAAAAAAGTCATGAAATGTTCTCAGTTCCAGAAAAAAGTTCACTATATAGAAAAATTCACAATGTGGAGGTTCAACACCCCCCCCCACACACATATATAATATAATACATACATATAATACTCTTTTTCTAGTATATTTTGATAATTAAAACACTTCACCACACATACAAAAACAAATGTATTATTTTTTAAAGAAACTTCAATAATTCTGTAGAAATTAAGAGAATCATATACATTTGTATATAAACCTTTATATACAAGCAAATTATGTGAAGAACAAAACACATAATTTAATATGAAATATATATAGAATGATTATGTTAAGGCATCAAAAATATAAAAAAATTATCTTGAAAAATTTTCTTTATCATATTATTTTATTTATTAACACAACTTTAATTTTTATTAAAGTTGTCTAAAAGTTTTTATATTTTCTTTGATTTTTTAGAATTAGACAAATATAATCATATATGACATGAATATTTATACAAGCTGTGTCATAATTTTATATCTTATTTTTATCAACTGAAAAACTAGTTGCCATAATATATCATTTGTTCATACTTCTTTTGAATTATTGTAAAAGATATTAATAAAAGTAATTTAACTATACTTTTCAATACCTCTTCAAAAAGATCTAAGTCATATGTGTTGTCATCATCTGCAAAATAAACAACACCTTTTTCATCTGGATGCACATGCCTTCTGATCCAGTTAAGGCCCAAGTTGCGCTGTAGCACACCCCTCGGTTTCAGCCAATTGGGATCCTCCTTTTTCATTTTCATGGCAAGAGGGGTTGGTACATTCAAATGAGTGAAAGATAGTTTTGACTTAAACAAAAAATTTGTGACAAGAGTTGTCTTGTTTTCAGCATCTTCTACAACAATCCAATGAATATTTGGAACCTGCAAATAACATCACATTCTATTTAATAGATTTTTTTTAAATCTCAAAATTATCATTTGTTATTCTTTTGAAGGTTATTTTCAAGCAAAGAAAACAAATTTGAGGTCGCTGATAGATCATACATATAATGAAATATCAAAGTAGAATTGTGTAATCTTCTATGCAATCAAGATAATTGTACTTTTAGTTCTATAACTCTTAATATATGTGGTATATATGCAGTTATAGTAATGCTTATATAGCTTCATCATTCAATAAAAATATACATTAAAAAAAATAGAACAATTGATAAATTTTTATAAATTTTACTTTATTATTTAATTTGCCTAAATGTTTTAGGAATGGTGGACTTTACAATGAAACAATTAAAATATTCAATAAATTTGCCCATTTAAAAAAAAATTTATAAAAGCACTTCAAGAAAGAATTTAAGATTAATGTTCTTAAATTGCAAGAAATTGATACACCTAGAATATTTACCAAGCTTTTTAATAAAAATAAAATTGTAAAACTTCAAATGCAATTTTCTCAAAAAATATCTAAAAGGTTTTATCATTTTACTTTGAGAAAGATTTCTTATAGTTATAGCTCTATAACAATGAAATAAGGCAAAAAAAATTTATTTGAACATTTAATTTTATTTTGTTATAAGCATATTTTTTAATTTCATAATTTTTCTTTATAAAATTCAAACTAACATTCAATATTACAAAAATTATACATGTTCATCCATGACATTATCCTGGCAAAAAAGAAAATAGCCAATGAATTTATAATTTAAAATACATATTATAAATATATAACATTTATATATAAATTACTTAATTGCATTAAAAGCCTAATAATAACATTTAGAAAATTCATTTGATTTTTATCTCATTTTTTTCTATTAGTGGAGCTGCCGTTAATCAATTATAGATTAACAATTTAATACATTAAATTTTAAAAATCCAAAATATTTTCTTGTGTATAAAGTACATATCAATTATTAATTCATTTGCCATAAAATAAAATGAATATTACATAATCAGCTTTCATAAATTATCACAATTGAGGAGCCATCTAACAATTGATAATAAGGAAAATCAATTATAATACACTAGAAATAAAATTCATAATAAGAATAATTATATAAAAATACATTAATTAGATTTACTAAAAAAATTAACGAAGCAAATACAAAAGTTAGATGATCTTAAACATAAATCATAAGAGTCCTTTTTAACTAAAAATAAATCAAGCATACCAAGAGAAGAGTATGAGATAATCTAGTTAACTCTGCTTTCTGCACAGGCCTTGCATAAGTGGGTGTAATTATAAAGATTCTAGGCTTTTTATCATAAGCATTAATAGTCTTATGTAACACTTTCAGAAGTTTGGTACATTGAGGCTCGTCCTTGGTCAAATCAAATATTCTCAGTAGCAAGTAGTTCTATCAAACAAGGAAAAACTTGTTAGAAATTTACCAATCACATTCAGTTCAGCTAAGTAATATAAATTTCTATAATACAAAGCACTCACATTATAAAATATTTCCCAAAATGGAAAGAATCCATATTGCATATAATCTAATATACTATTATTAACAAATGAACAAATCCAAATATCAGAGTTTAATCCATTTAAAGTATTTGTTAACATTGTTATAAATATACAAATGATAATCCCCTCAAAGTACAAAATTTGTTAATAAATTGTTTTACTTTATAAAATGAAATTAATTTCACCTTATATGTCTCTTGAAAACTCAGAGCCAAAAAGTAAAACAATCAACCAAATTTTCAATTTTTTTTTAAATTGATTTACTACAATATTTTAAATAAAAAATATCACAACAATGTTTCCATTGATTTTTTTCAAATTAAATTTAAGCAATTTAATTTTATTAAATTTTTAAAATACTTTTCTTATCATACCTTGTTGAAAACAATATAGAAGTATTTTATTTTTTCAATAAAACTTCTAATTTTAAATTTAAATATTTCATACATGATATTTATAAATAAAATACTATTTTGATATTAATTTTTTTACTAATATCTTGTACATTATATTTTTTAAAAACAATCAGGAATAAAAATATATGGAAAAAAAATATTCTAAACTTTTAACTGTATACTTCTGTGAAGTACATGCTTGAAAACTAACAAGAGCCATTTTGTATTTGACGTAGCAGTTCAAAGAATATTTGATAATAATATAACTAATGCCTATTTTTAACTCATGAATGGCATTGCTATAAGGGGTTATATTCTACAGTTAAATTTTATTGCAAGCTATGCTAAAAATAAATAATTTTTTTTAAAAAAATGCTCAATTATTCTTTTTTTCTGATTTTTTTTAAAGTTTTATAATGATTTCTTATTTTAAATTGTTTCACAGCATGCATAGTAATATAAAATCCATAAAATTTCTAGCTGATGAAGATTCCATACTTTTGCTTTCACTCTTTTTCAGATTTTGAGAATAAATGGCACTACTAAAGTTCTATATGTTAAATATATTTTGAGTTTGAGTAAAAATTTCAATGTAACTGCTTTGAAAATTAGCAATGAAAAGTTGTTAACATCATTAAAAAAATCATAAGAAAGATAACTAACAAAAATTTAAAATCTTTTTAAAAGAATACCTTTTTCAACAATCATGTTATTTTACTCCGAATAGTATGAATTATGGGCACAGTAGGCCCTCACCCTCATGGGCTGTTGCGCCACTGAGTTTGAGTATGAAATAATGTGTGCATGCAATATAATCAGAGTGACTGGAAGAGTGGTTTAAAAAACCATCTTAGTTAAATATTGGATTCTATTATCAATATAATGCAAACTACTAAATACAATGCTAAAAATCATGCTTGAATTAAAATACCTCCATCCATTCCTAGTTTATAATAAACCAAATACTCCAATTTAAAAGATGCTTAAATTAAAATACAGAATATTCATATATACGAACAACTTTATGATCTTACTCTTGTATGGAAATAAATGTAAATAATTACCTCAAAGTATCTATTAAAATAATTTTTAATTGATTAGTAAAGAAAATGATAAGATGAGATGAACATATGTTTTTGTTTCAAATTATGATTAATAATGATTACCTGCTCTTTTTGACACAATTCTTGCACATTTGTTGGTACATATTGTTTGGCATGCAAACAAGTATTGAATACAGCTGAAATACAATAAAAAGATTTAAAAAATATTTTAGCAATTAGCATTACACAAGAAATAAAATCAATATTAACTTGGAAGAAATCATTAAAAAATAATATACAGTACAAGTAACGTTTTTTTTAAAATAAAAAATGGGTACTAAAATGTGGAATTAAAAGTTTTACATGCATTACAAAGTTTTCATAGCTTAAAATAATGTTAAAGTACTAAAATTTCTTTTAAATATTTGAAAATAATTATTTCAAGTAAAATTCCTTATCACAATAAAACTAAAAGAAAGAATAAGTAGCAACTTACCAACTTGCAGTGTTAACCAAACAATAGTTACAGCACAAAAAATAATTCCAAAAATCTGTAATGAAGTCATCTTGTTACAGATAAAATCCAATAACAAGATCCTAAAAGAATCAATATTAAATAATGAAATTTCACAGAAAAATAATTTTTAGAAACAGAATTATAAGAATTTTATAAGAATAAAAAATCAAGGTGATCTATTTTTAAAAATTATTTCATGTTCTTCCCCTGCCCTTGAGAAAGTAACAAAAAAAAAAGGAATAGTATGCATTTTAAAAATTAGAAGTACAGAGATAAAATAAAAAACGTGTTTGTGTTTATTATTTTGCAAACACAATTTCAACCCAAATAATATTAAGTTTCTCAAGTCAAAAGGAGAACTACAAAGTTTATTATTTCTAAAAGTTAAGATCCGTTCAACTTTTTCACACACACAGCATTTTTTCTTCAAAAAATTAAATTTCATTCACAAACTCATGAGACTATTTTCATTAAGACAATGATTTATTAAAAGGAAATAAAAAATAAGAGTTTACAAAACAAGAGAAAGAAGGAGCAATATAAAGGACTCTCTTAAGTTGAGAAACGGTCAACATAATAAAATTGGTCTACTGCATTAATTTACACATTCACTTTATTTATCTGAATATTTAGTGTCCCCCATCTGGTATAGTGGTTATCAACGCTGAATTCTGTGCTATAGGGCCTGGGTTCAAATCCCAGAGAAGGCATGGATGTTTGTAAATGTATAGTGCCTTTGTGGCATGGGGGTACTCTAAATAGCTGTCGAGCCACAAGTCCCCTTGTGAGGTTGGTGGAAGCGAAAGAGAGGTGGGAGGCCCCTGACTGCACCAAGGGTGTTCTCCCTCAAAATTGGGAGGGGGGAGCTAAATGTACTGCCAAAACGTACTGAAACCTGCATAGTGCTCAAGGCTACGGCTAAGGACAGGTGCACAATTTAGCCTTCTGCCATGATGAATTTCACGGGCTTCAATCTGGCACATGCTGATCAGGTGGCATTAGTAACAACAACAAATACTTCGTTAATACATAAAATAATATAAAATAAAATTCAGAAACATAACAAGCACAATATTATTTAAAATTGATACATCTTTCACTTTTTTCATGGCTTTATCATTCTACTAAGGAGAAAAGTTTGAGCGGGAATAGAAAAGCGAGACTAGATTTGTATTCTTTACAAAAGGGCAAGAGGAAAAAGCCCTCTAAAACTTTGGTTACATAATTTCCATATTCACGCATTTTCTCATTGCATACATACAAACATTACTTTAGTTATATTTTCAGATTAAGAACATTTCAATCCATTTCGATTTTTTAAAACATAAAACAAGCTAAGTTTGAACAATCCAAATTCATTTTTTTTTACAATATTTATTTTAGTAACTAATAAATGTGCAAATAATTCAAACATTCTTTATATAATGAAAGAAAATCTTTAATGTATGGTGTATAATATAAAAATAAATATAAAAATAAAAATATAAAATATATATAATATAAAAATATAAATATAAAACGTATAAATATAAAATATATAAATATAAAAAGTAATATAATATTAGATCCAATGTAATAAGTAAAAATCTGCAAAAGCCAAGGAAATAATGAGGTTAAGGAGTAAAATCTATATGAAACACTCTTAAGTATAGAGTTATCTGCAAGAAATCAAATAACAAATTTTTAAAGACTATTATATTCCTTTAAAATTATTCATTTAGTAACTATATATATATATTGAAAATTCAGATATTACAATCGAAAATAATGTGATTCATGGTGGAACAATAAAAAATTAATGTAAGGTGATAATCTATTGTAAAAATATCTATTCTACATCACTGTCTCTATATGTAATACATAATTTATCTTAAAATATATCCAAATTTTATCATGCTATCTATTTATTAAATAAAAAATAGGAATGTTAAGTCAAGCTCAGTTTTTTAGAACTGATAGTGCCATTTACTAAAATAGCTTTTAGCTCAAATATTTATTCTGCATTTAATGCCACTACAAGGAACAAAAAGTTTAAATTACCTGTCCATCCCTGATGTCCAACACTTGGCAATACTTAAAATACTCAATTTTCTCAGTTATATATCTATTAACTACAAATTATGAAGGACATTCAAAAAGTTACAGTCAAACACTGTAAGTCAATAACTTTTGCAACAAGCAATGCTATAGAATACAAATACAAAATCAACACACATTTAGGAAACTATTTCTCCATTTAATCAACAAACTGCTGATAATATCAAGAACGTAGCACTAATAATTCAATGCCCTGACAGTTGAAATCCGTTCTTATGTCACTGAGCTGCCAAACAACAGCTGTTTTAACCTGGTCCATACATGGGAAATTTCTAAGAAATTATCAGGATTGCAAATAAGATACTGTCAGACTTTTCATATAAACTGTTGAAACAAATTCTGTGTAGCATATGTCTTGTGAAATATTGTATTGAGTAAAATAGTATAGATTAGTTCACATGTTTAGCAAAGAAAATAATGATGTCATATTACACCAATAATTGATCTTATATCCAAAATTTCAATAATTGCAATGTTGACAGTAAATAAAGGTGTGCACTAAAATAAAATCCAACACGCATTGGCACTTCATGATATAATTCAACATTAATGATTCTTATCATTGTAGACCATGGATTCAAGATCACCAAATAAACAATCTTTCCAAGTTTTAAAAAAAAATCTTACTTTTAATTAAAAAAATTTAAAAGAATGAAAATCAGAACACGAAGTGAGAGTAATGCTTTAAAATGCTAGCACCATCCACTATGGTTACTTTTCACTGTGACGTTGCTCGTAATACACAACCAATATTTCAAGGTGAATTTCTGCATAAGTGTGCCTTTTTTTGTCCACAAAACTTCATACTATTCAACATTGGAATAAATTTCTATCTGAAAAGCCATTTTGTTTGCTATATTACAGTAATAACCTTTGCTGCTCCAAAGAAAATGTCAGGTTTAGAAGTCACTAACCTTCTTTCTCTTCTGAACTAGTGACAGTCTTGTAAAATGTTCAAACACAAGTATAATTTACATTTTAAACCATCAACATATATATTGTTACAGAAAGTTTGGACTTTGTTTCTTTGCCTGTTGAAAGGTATTTGGCCAGAAAGATTACTTGTAGGCCAAGAGAGAATATTCCTCAATAATGTTAAATATGTGTGACCTTGGTGACACATATTTGTGAACCTTGGTGAAAAATTTTTCAAGGACTGGCATCTCAACAAAGAAAAATTACAAAAACAAAACAGCCAACCCGAAGAAAAATATTGAAATACATATTGCAAAAATACTATTAAGTAAACACCAAGAAGGAAAAATCTATATACATCTGGAGTTTAACAATGATTTTAGTTTCAATCACCTTCTATATCACCATCTCAATTCATGCATCTAACAAGAGAGAGGCTATCCTTATTTTTTCCCTCTCACTTCAAAGAAATGATTTGAGACCACAAATATAAATTTCAACTTAACTTTTTAACAACTTTAACTTGTGTTTACTTTGCAGTTATAAAAAATTTAATGTTGCAATTTAAGTTGCAATTTTCATTTTTTTTAATATCTTTTTATATTAAATTTCAAAATAAATAAGTTTAAACAAATGTCCATTTTTTAAAATTTTATACTAATTCAAACATTAGGCTTTACCATAAAAATATGAATCAAATTTCCATTACACTTAAGAATAAACCTGAGAAAAAAAATTATTATTAAAACTTTAATGTGATATATCTTAAAAATAAAGAATTCACACATGATTTTTATCTCGGATTTCTAAAAATTTAACATGAAATTAATTCCTAAAAATTGTATTACTTTTATATAGAGAAAAAGTGTACTAGATCAAAAAACAACTTATAATTTATAATATTTGTAATAACATATATGTATTTTTTAACCCATTCAGAACCATGATCACTTCAGGGAACACAGTATATGTGAGATAGCGTTTTCCTCATTCTGAGGCCTGTGATCACACCGGTGTGATCTGAATTTGGAACATATGGAATTTGGAATTATTATAAACTATAAATTTTGGCATATTTTTTTACAGTAATGATTTTTAAATGAATTTTTAAATAAAGTTAGAATAGTTTAAATAAAAATCTTGCAGTCTTGAATTGGTTTAATATTTCTAATAAATTAAATATAATTAGAGAACTTTAAGAACCTTACATAAATTTTATGAGGTAGCTACATATCTCCCAATGCTACAATGAAATTTATACTTTTTTAACATATTTTTTAAATAGTACAACATAGTTTGGAAATATACTCTTAATAATTATAAATCAATTTAAAAAAGCTGCTTTCTCTAAACTACACATTTTCATTATTATTTTACTAAAAAATATAAACATGAATTATTACATTTGGATAAAGCAGTGATTACTAAATCAGAGTTCTATTGAAAAGTAATGTGTTTTTTACATCTATTAAAGAATAAGAGGATAATTAACCTTTTTTTTTTTTTTTTTTTTTATCAAAAATAGACTTAAATAAAAAATACTAACTCCTATTTGTTCTTGTTTTTGAATTCTATAAATGATACATATTTGATTTTTATGTTTTTTTTAGAAATTTAGATGTGCATGTTTCTTTTTCACCAATGCATAATGTCAATCAACTTATCTTTAAAAAAAAAGGGTTAAACATCATAACATAATTTTATAATATTGCTTAAAAGGGAGTGACAAGGAATGAGAAAATAAAATATAAACTGCATATATCAATGTTAAAATAGATAATGGTTTATTTTTATAATGTGTTTAAAGTATAGTTAAAACTGCTCAATTCATGTTTTCAACAAAAAATGCTTTTCAATTTTAAAAATAGATGAATGCAAAAGAAATTCTTAGTCTCACAATGATATAAAATTGAAGGTTCACCATTCCATTCTTTTAAAAAATTAAAATAAAAAATTAATTAAAAAACAACTCTAGAGAACATAAAAACACACACTAAGTTAAAAGAATTATTCTTAACATGTAATTGATTTAAAAGTTAAAAATGTTCAGAATTTCTGTGTTTCATGTTGTACTTTGAAAAGAAAAAAGAATGTGTAAATGGAATTTGCAAGAAATCTATGTATACTTACTACTAAACGCAAATAATTAATTCACCAAAAATAATTAAAAATACAGACATATGCCAATGCAGTACATATCTTCAGTTTTAACATCCTTTTAACTATATCAGTGTAGAATAATCTTTTATTAAAATAACTTATTCCTTATAAATAGATAAATAAAATAATTATGTTAAAAAATATTTATAGGATAATTGGAATGACATGCAGTCACATTAACTTCTTAATGTAAAAAACTAGTAGGATCACACACACACATCACTAAGTTCATTAGATGTGCTTGTGATAAATACGGAAATAAATTTTCTCAAACCATTGTAACCATTTTTAGTAGGAAAATAAATACTGTTATAAACAGGTAAATTAAAAACATAGTACACTGTAAAAGATAAAAAAGATGATGGAAATGGGATTTGAAGTAACTTACCAGTGGATATTGAAGAAAACTAAAAAGTGAAAATCATAGGCTGACTATAATTAGATCAAACTTCTGGATCACATGTTTTCTTCATCATCAAAGAGGTAACACAAATATCTTGCCATCAGAAAGTAGCTAAAAGACATCAAAATAGAAGTTAAAAATTAACTCAAAACTATTAACATATTTTCAGAAAGAAGGGGTAAAAATAAATTCTAACAGTAAAATTAATGTTGTAAAATCTCAATAAATATAGTAGATACAAAATAAAAGCTATAAAAGAAAAATAGCTACTTTTCTGTTTTGCTGGCACAGGCGATAAAGTTGCCAAAACTGATACAACCTACCATTGACATAGCTAGTCCTGAGTGGGCCCTGTATCAAAAATTCCTTGGAGGCCTCTTCTTTGAGGCCCCATAATATTTTACAATTTTTTGCTTACACATGTTGAGAGCCCTGTATTATTGATACAGTTGATAAGGAGGTTGCTATGCCACTGCAACCGACACCAAAAGGAATATTCCAGCTGGTAACCTTTCACCATCACATTTTCAAAACAAGTCACTGTCTTTTCTTATCAGTAACATCAAAAATAGAAAAACCAAGAGAACTCACATTTATTAACACTTTTTAATGTGGGTTTTTAGGTTTTTATGTGTGTGTGTCATCCCCAATAAAACATGCTTGGCAAGATTTGTGCCAGTAAAACAGAAAAATAATGAAGAGTTTTTCATAAATATAAGTATTTGAATAGACAATTCTTTTTTTACTTAAGCTGCACAAATTGTGCTGTTTATCCTAGAATATAAAACACAAAAGTTAATGAAAGGATATGTATGGTAGTTCATAAAAAAGATTTTTATTATTTAACAAAGAAAAAAAATCATGTATGACTTTTTCAAAAATTAAATGTGAAAAATATTTTTTAATTATTCTTTAAAGAAGAGGTAGTATACATAATTCATTCCAGAAAAATTGCGTGAAAAGTTCAGCCCTGATTATATGTGAATTTAGATATTTTGCCCTGTTTGCTATTAGTCACATATTCACAAACTCTACAAATATCTATAGCAGCTATAAAAAAGAATGAATTTAGAATTTACCTTCGTGTTCGGTGGATACCTATGTATTGTACAGGTATAAAATAAGTGAACTATTCCATACAATCTCTTTTAGCAATTCTAACAAACATTAGGAAGGAAAGTAATGCTTTAAAACAATGGCAGTGTGGTGCCTTTCTCCTGGGTTTGTGTGACTTTTTATGGAAATCACTATATATAAATTAATTCATATTCTTTTTTTGGTGTAATTGTATTTTAATCTGAAGGCATGTTTAAATACAATTGAATTAAAATTATAAAATCAAAACAATCTAATATATAAGCAATCAACATCCCTCATCAGGGGTCACAGAAAAATCGTTAAACGTTAACTGGTCTTCAGCAATAAGGTTGGGGAGCCCTGCTTTACAGAATATTAAGCTTTGAATAAAACATTTTTTGACACTTGGGTGTTACATGTAACCACAGCCAAATTTTCGCCATGAGAATCATGCCATTTTCAACTCAAAACTGACATATTGGATATTTTCAAATAAAAAGTATAAGAATCTTTGTCATTTTGATATCATGGCAGGATTCGGTCAGTGCAAATTTTGCTGTGGTGATGCTAAAATGCAAGTACCCATTTTTTTCTTTGAAATTTTCCAGAAAGATTACTTTTTTTCCACAATAATTCTACATGCCTTATTAAGAGAAAGTCTGCTGCATATTAAATGAATTTCGTTTTGTAATATTTATTGTCATGTATTGCCCTGGCTGTTGAGCCAACAATGATGATGAAAACACTAAGTATTCATAAAAATACTTGGATAAACATTTTAATATCATTAAACAAAAGCAATTCTGAAAATACAGTCTTGAAAAATCAAGATTTTTACATTAAAAAAATTACTTAATAATTGCTAAATATATTTTGAACAAAAAAAATTGTGTTTGAAAAATACCATTTTAACAATTAATTTATAATACATTTTATATGCATAGTAAATATTCAATTAATAAGTAATTGATGGATTGTGACATAACAATAACAGTGTTTAGAAACATCTCTTGATTTGGTTGATATAATAATATGCAAGTATCTCTGCAAGCATTATTAATATTTGTACAAAACGTCTTATTCGTGATGCGATGAAAAACAATAAAAAACTACTATAACTAAGTTTGTGGGTTTTTTTAAATAACTGTTTCTAAATCTTTATTCCATGCAAAGAAGTATGGAACATATTACACAAATATCCATCAAAAAATTTACTAATGAGATTGCGAGCTTTCCCACTTCCAAAATGAGCTGACAAACTTCATAATAAACACCCTTCATTGTATATTACTTCCTTTAATTTAATAATTTAACTAGTGTCTTCACATTAAATGAAAACAGTTCCCTTGAAAATCAACTGAACTGCCCGATATGAAATTGACGTAACCCATAATGCTTGTTTTAGAATATGTGCTGTCCCAAGAAAAAACATGCGACTGTGGTAAACATGGTCGTGAAATTGTGGTAAGCATTATTTCTGTTGAGTTGTGTGGGTTTGGGTCTTGATACCATT
Source organism: Trichonephila clavata (assembly GCA_019973975.1). Classification (NCBI taxonomy): domain Eukaryota; kingdom Metazoa; phylum Arthropoda; class Arachnida; order Araneae; family Nephilidae; genus Trichonephila; species Trichonephila clavata. Next base: position 3,865 of record BMAO01032405.1, on the reverse strand, counting down.
AATCACTTGCCTTGTACAGGAACCGATTAATTTTACGTATGTCAAGGCTCAAAGCTCTGACATTTACATGATGTGGAAAAACACTAGCTTAAGTTCCTCCTTGTCACTTCATTGCAGCTCAAAATTACCAGATATGTCATAAATAGTCTTAAAGAGTAGTTTTCATGTGTGGTGTTAGTAAACAATCTACAAAGAACTCTATTATAAAGATATTAAAATTCCCATATCTCTCACACTAGATTTAAACATACTGCACAATACTTTCTCAAACTAAACAATGTAATAAAAAAAAATCTAAAATCAATTTTTAAAAATATACATATGATAAACAATATCTCCCTTTTAATCTTAAAAATACAAAAAATTGTCTGCCTCAAAATATAAAATATATTTTTACATCATCTGCCATTTTTTAAAGGAAAATTATAAAAGCTCGTAATAGTATAAATTTAAAAAAAGAAACAGTACTGAGTGTCATTGCAACTAAGTTGGTAAGGAGATAGATATATTGTTTTACATAAGAATCATAACAATCCAATTGCTTATTTATAATGTACATGCATGTTTCTATATACAGTGTAAATTTTAAATATCTTTTTAAAAAATTTAATGAGTTTCTAAGTTTTTCTTTTGAGTAGAAATTTTGTCAAGATATGATTTAAGAATAGATACAATAAAAAGAGGTAGGATAAAAGATATTATCAGGTTCTGCGCTTATCAAAGCAATTTATTGTACCCTGTTGGTATCCTAAGTTCCTCAAGTTTGTAGAAAATTCACAAAAGCGCTAAGAGGTAAGTAGAATATGAGCGGGAAGGGCACAAGTTCGATATACGGACTTTTTTTTCGGCAGTTTTTTTGGCGCCCTTTTCGGGCGATTCTGCGCCAGATTCTGTCTACCCTGATTCCCCTGTTTTCCGGTCCGGGTCGCGTTCCACGGGGTTTTTCGTTTTATGACGAATTTTCCAATCAGAGCAGTAATGTTTTTGGGGGGGGGAGGGGGGACTATGGAATTCTCTCTCAGACACCCTTCTTTTCAACTGTTCAGACAGATATTTCCGGACAAGAACTCACTGCCTTATTTCCAATTATTTCTTAATATTTATAAAGAAAACTTATTTAATATTTATTAATAATGTATCATATTTATTTAATATTAAAATTATTTATAAAAAATAGTTATTTAATATTTATTAAAGTTTATTTTTAATTATTGATTAGGTTGAATATTATTTCATTATTAGGTTGTATTTCAATTCTTTTATTATTATTACCTTATTTCTTATTCATACTACTTATTAATATTTCTTTTTAATTACTGAAAAATTATTTAATTATTGCTTAGGTTGACTTAATTCTGTCATTATTAGGAAATATATTCTTTTATTATTAACATTCATTTTTACTTATTGATAAATTATTCCAGTTATAGATTAGGCTGACTATCAATTTTTACATTATTATTATTCATTTACAAAGAGGTTAATTTAAATTTTAAAAACCTTGTTATTTTATATACCTTTAAATATTGTAACCTGTTCCCTCTAACCATGGGACTATTTGCAGTGTTTATCCCAAGTATAAGAAAGTTCTGTCAGAAACAGTTCCTGTTTTATTTTCTAGCAAAAAGGCCACATTTGGGGAGAAAAAGGGAGTATTTAATCTTGATTTTGTTTATGAAATACGTAGGGATAGGAAACTATTTTTAGATTTTGCAAGAAAAACTCATCTGATTAAATTAGAATTTTTTTACTGCAATTGTAATGTTCTGAGGAAGTTTGAGAAGAAAAATTCTATTTTAGATAGTTAATCATAGATTAGCAGAAATTCCAGGAATAACAAGATATGTGGTTCAACTAAAACCATACATCATGGCTTGTAGTTCAACTAAAACCATACATCTTGGCTTGTGGTTCAGTTGCAGCAAACTAAAATTAAATGAGATTTTTCGTCTCACTTATCATTTGATCATGGGAACCAGAACAATATAGACCAAAGCTTATTTCTATTTATCTTCTGATACAGTTGCAGATTGGGGGCAATTTGTCATTGAAGTTATTCTATATTATGCAGAAGTCGACAAATCGAATTCAGAATGGAAGCAGTACTCAACAAATCTTGTGAGATTCTAGTCAACATTTTAAAGGAGTGGATAGAGCCTGGAACTATGATTTTTTCAACAAATGGAAGGCATTTAAAAATTTAGGACAAGAAGGTTTGATCATTTGACGTTAAATCATAGCCTTCATTTTGTAAATCCAGTAACGAATTGCCACACAAATACCATAGAAGGCACTTGGAAGCATGTTACAGATTCACTCCCTACCTGCAATAGAAAAATAGATTTAAAATTTCATTTGTTGCTGTATATAAGTTTAGAAATGAAGCAAACAGCAGGGAGTGGATTGTTTCAATAAGTTTTTAAAAATTGTTAGGGACATCAACTGGGCTGAGAAGGGCTTAGGTCAAATTCTTTAAAAGGGGAATTTAATCAAGATTTTTTATCACCATGATTTTTACCACAATCTATCTTGCTGACAAGTGATGACTTTGGCTATTGTGTGACAATTTTTTATACATAAAGTGCTGCAAGGTAAGTTAATTCTATTTATATTTATTTTATTCAATGTAAGCAAGAAAGATTCTCCTTATATTTAATTTATGACTTTAATTTTAAGGTTAATTTGCTTTAATATGTTAAAATTTAATGTTTCTCTTCTAGGCTTAATGATGATAAATAGAACAATTTGTTCATTACTATTCTGAATCACTTAAAAATAGATTTTTATTCTTAAATTCAATGCAGTATTGCTAAAATAATCATTAACTATTTACATTTAGTTCTATAAAAATTTGTCCTTTCACTACTTTTTTAGTTTAATATTATGTAGGAAAAAAATTTTACATGATTCATTTTTATGCTTCTACTAAAGTTAGAAAGAATCCCACCATTAATTTTCGTACAGAGGTGGCGGGGGGGGGAGGTAAACTTAGATCAAAGACAGGAACTTTGCAAAACTATTTAGTCAGGAGGAAGGGAGGGAGGGGGGAAGGGGAAGTATCGCGGCGTTTCCTGGCGGCTAAGGGGGATGCGGGGGGGGATTGCAACCCTGTGCTTCCCTTGGCGCCGGAAAAAAAATTTGGCGATTTTTGAAAAAAGTCCGTATATCGAACTTGTACCGCGGGAAGTGTGTGTCTTAAGCAATGTGAAATATACTTACTAGTCGACATGCTTGGTTTTTTAAGTCGTGGTTCTACCAATTAAAAGAATTTAATTACCATCATCTAATAATAGAGAAAAAATATTGCTCTTCTGAATTTTTTATATTTATATAGACAACTATCGCTTTTGTGATGTTGGTATGAATTTTGATTTTCAGATTTGCCGGTTTAGAACGAATGCGCGATTCTAACAGAAAAGAGTTTAAAATTTCTAAGTCAAAGGTGGCGGAGATTCAGGAACCAGGGGTTATTCTCAGGAGACCTATTCCTTTTTAGATAGATAGATTACATCCCATTTCTATAAGATCTCCGAAAACAGCTGTTGTGGGTTGTGGGCAAAACTTACAGCTAGACATACCTCTTCTACTCTAATTTGATTGGCTAGAGAGAGTAGAGAATAAATTCTCCCTTCCTCTTTTTCCAACATTCCATCCTAGAGTCGTAGGTTGGACTCCAAATGGATACCCCATTAAATGATACCCATTGCACCCGCAAAAAAAATCTCTTTGAAATCCTTTCTACGCCTTTTGCTTTTCAGTGATTTTATAAAACCATGAGATTGCGCAAGATGTTAAATTTTTGGAATCTTGCAGATACTCATAATTTTGAATTCAATTAAAGAGAAATATTACAAATGTTGTTCTA
>BMAO01032404.1:0-80519 GCA_019973975.1 Trichonephila clavata | reverse complement strand
TATATATATATATATATATATTATATAACAAAGAGCTTTTTTTAAAACTAAATATATATTACTTTATGGTTCGCTTTTGCATGAAGTCAAATACAATAAAGTATTCCGTAATACTTTATATTAATAGGGTAAAAATATAATAGTACCTTCCAATAAGGAACCTTGTGTTTGATACAATATGTCCTAGAACCAGAAATTTAAACCCACCAGACTAGACACTGGGTATTTAGTCCTTTAATGCTAAACAAGTTAGTTTAATTAGAAATTCAAAGTCGTAATAATCTTTAAATAAATGATATACAAATAAATACCTTAATAACAGGTTTTTTAAATTTCAAGTTCTTGAAAAATGAAAATTCTTAATAGAAAAAGTTAAATTACTGTATAAATGTTTTAAATGAGTAATAAAATCTTGTATTTATAGAATTTTATTTAAAATATTCCGTTGTATGAATCTTTTTAAAACCCAGTGCATTGTGTCAGAATAAGCCATCATTTTTATTTTTTATGCAAACCCATAGAAAATGCGACCGCAAGAGGTGCAATCACTTTATTACATATTCTGTTTTGTCTTTAAATCGAAGCGTAGAACAAACAATGTTGTAATTTTTTATTTCTCTGTTCCTTTCCTCTGTTAAATTACATTGGTTTATTAGGACAACACTATATTTAATTTATTTAAAGATAAACACAAACTTGTCTTCGAAATCTTAAAATTTTACAAAGAAAGAATAAGAAATTTTTTTTAGTATCACTTAAATAGAATGTTCCTTAATAAGAGGAAAATACATATTCAAAGAGATCGGTAGCAACATTAATTGCGCCTTATTCGAATGTGTACTTTACAGGAGTTACTTCTGTATTTGTATATTATTTCAAGTCTTAAAAATTAATAAATAATTCGAAATTAAAAACATAATTACCTGTTGCTATTTCAAACGAGATAACTTTAAAAGATTGAGTTGAGACAATTTCAACAAGCCAATTTCTTTAAAAGAGAGTTTGTTGATGGTAGAGATCAGAAGAGAGTTTGTTTCAACTTCAGGTAACTCTCTACTCAAGAGTGAAAAATAAAACATCTCCTGAGGTTCGCTATCTTCCAAAATATTTTATTATCTCTGTCCCCCTTCGGTTAGCTGACACCGCACATGCTATGGGTGTCCGGAATGTCCATTGTGACCCCAGTCCGAAATGGGGAGAAAGTTACAGAAGATGGTATAAATATATCAATTTTCATGATTGACATATACTGCGGACTCGAACCTCGAAGGTTTAACAAAAAAGAAAATTGGCATTTAAAGTACATAGTAGAAAATCAGAAACATTAAATAAAAAAAATACCAGAATCTCAATACTAAACACAAACATATAACTGGAAATAGCAAAAAAGATAAATCAGATACATATTTAACTATGAATTATGTCAGTAAGACAGTCAAATATTTAACTGTGCATTTAAATATGTGTTTTTTATCCCAAAAGATATTTATAAATTTTAAAGGTAAATAATAACTCTTTTCAGCAGACATAATTTTTAATTGTATGTAAAAGCAGAATCTAGAAGAACAGTAGTTTGCCAAATGCTAGTCTAAGCAAAATAATCTGTTTTGTGCAAAATTGTCACCCTAAACGTAGTAATTAGGTTTTTCCACTAACGGAAATACATCAAAATTTCAAAAAATCTAAAAACAAGTTGCTTTTAAATATTATATAAAATAAGGGGAATACCGTTTTTTATTTCATCCATTTCCGATTCAGCATCGACTCAAACATTTTTAGATTTTTAAACGTATGCAATTACATTAAAAATTAAAAATGCATGCCATGTAATTATTAATAAAACTGAAAACGGTTTAAAGTAATAAAAAGTGTTTAAATATATTTTCATCCATACTCCTTGCAAACTTAGTATAATTTTGTGAGGCAAACATACATTTTAAAATCTACCTCTGATCTCCTACGAAATCTCCCAAATATATTTTGATAAATAATTTTCAAATATAGATATTAACGAAACATGTAGAAAGAAATATTTCGAAGGAATAAATAAATATTCTAATGAAAGAAATTATTAGAAATTCGAATACAAAGAATTTACTTAATTTATAATAAATAAATACGTCACACTATCTTTATTTTGCAGATGCTATTACTATCTTGATTTTTTATTTTCAACTTTATCATATACACAGAGACAAAAATTCTTTACCCAAATTAAAAGTTTTAATTTTTTTAATGAAATTAATCTCTTTTTGGACTAAAGGCAAAAATTGATAACGACATAGGAGAAAAAAACATTACAATTAAAAATTTCGAAAAAAAAAACAACCTGTTTAATATTAATGGTCCTTTACTTACTCACTTGCGTTTAAATTTTAATCAGTTGAAGCTAAATCAATTATTTCTTTAATGATGCTACTAAGACAGTGCTTTTACAACTTTTAATGCTTGCGACTCAATTTTCAATCATAATTTTCATCGCACCCCTTTCACACAATAAAATTGTATTGAGTGCAATAAAAATGCTCTTTGACGTTAAAGCTACAATACACGATTTTAATTATAAACTGTACAAACTATCAAGATAAATATTAAATTCTGTATATGACAAGCCTACATGAATCACTGGTAATTTTTAAACTTGTTCTTAATTTAGAAGTGTGAATGGTATCTGACTACCCTAAAATTGTGAATTTCCTTAAAATTGACAATATTTTTATGATTTTATTTTATAGGTCATCTTTTTAGCTTTATAAAAATACCAAATTTATTATTTTCTGTTCACTAGAACAAAAACTATAAGTGTTTTAGTAAGAGAAGATGCCATTACATTGAGCAAGATATGTCATACTTTAAAACGCGTTTTACTCGAAATGTGTTTTTTTAAATGCTCAAACGGAGCCAGCGAGAGATTGCTCAAAAAATTTTGAAAAAAATTAACTGAAATGTTTTGTGTATGTTCTGTTTTATAGTAGAAGTGTTTTAACCTTCTGATTTATTAATCACCGTTTTATTACAAAATTTACAGTCCCTTAAGTGTTATATATCACTGCTTTTTTTAAAGAAATTTCATATAACAAAAAAATAAAGTGCTATTTTTTGTAAAACATATAATACCTCTCATCCTGAGGTCACTTCGAAAATGAATAAGATAGCAATACATCAGAATTGAAAAACTGAATATTTGTTTATAAACTTTTGGTACAGAATTGAAGCAAGCACTAAACATTCGGAACAGTAGCGGGAAATTTGGGATAATGTACAATCAAGTTCAAAGGCAATTATTAAAGGAATTAAACACGAGAAAGAAAAAATGTATTAATCCTTCTTTTTAACAACCCCCAAATTAAAAAAAAAAAAAAAAAAAGGAGGAAGAAAAACTTATACATTTTTCTTCATTAAAGTAAAATTTTCAGGAAAAATCAATCTCATTTTTTAAAACAAATATTTAATTTGTATATCTCAATACATCAAATTCAAATTTTTATTTCAAGAAATTATAATTCAATGAAAGAAAACATCCACTGTCATGTAATAATAATAATATATTCTTATTATTAGAAATCTGATTTTTTTAAAAAAAGAATTCTGTAAGAAAAATTTTTTTTTTTTTCAAAACCTATATCAAAACCTTGTTTTTACTGGAATATGTGTTCCAGGCAAAATATACATTAAGGTATTTTGAAAATTTATCATTATTTTCCTGCCATTAATAATTAATTTTGAAGTACTGAAAACTTATTTTAAAATTATCTCTACTCAATATAGCTAAAAAAAAATAATAATAATAATACTGTTTCATGAAATTTACTTAAAAATTTTTTTAAAAAAAAAGTACATCAATACTACTGATGATCGAAATGATTATAATACTATACTTTTTAATAATTTTTTAAAAATGTTTTCAGTTTTATACTACAGAATTTTAAGTTTAATCACACGTTTTAAGCATAGTTGAAATATGAATCTTATTGTGAACAATGGTTATAATGAATTTTGAGCAAAGTAAGAACAGAACTCTGAAAAATAAATTATACCCTTTATATATTAACTAAATCACAATATAAACATAATTTTGGACTGTTTTTTAACTGAAAAATTATATGGAATTCAAGTCAATTTTTGTTTAGCATAAGCTGAAAATAATTTTAATTCTAAACAGTATTTAAAAGGCAATGCATCTAATTCCTACCATTTTATAACAGTCAATATGATATAGATAAATATAAAACACAATTTTCTTTCTTTATGAATAATATATATATATATATAATTATTATATTATATATCAATATTTTTCTAGTTATGTTTCTTAGAATCTGTTTTCTATCATTTAGCTTTGTGGGTAGTATAATTTTGTCTTATTATTTTTTCATTTTATTATACTATATATATATATATAAGAATATTGCTCTAAATGAAAATATGATTTAATTTCAGCTGCAAAAGTTAAAAGGATTTTGTAACAATAATCCTCAAGTGCCTGTTTAGAAAAAATTTGCTAAACCTGATTCAAATGTTATAAGGATTAATAAAAATTTACTAAAAATTGCAAATAATCAAAAAAATATCAATAAACTAAAATATTTTACTCTTCTATTTTAAGTCTACAATATAGTTACAGTTCTACATTTTTTTTTCCAGTTTCACTTAATATTTTTAAAAATTTAATCGTAATTCTTATTTTATAAACATACCATACTTCTAATGTGTGTGAACTTGTATACAACAAATAAACAATGAAAACCTATTTATATCTTAAAATTCAAACAAAAATTGAAAAAACATTGAAATTGTTCAGTAGTAAAGTTATAAACAATAAACGCACAATATTTATAATAGGTTATTAGATGCACACATACTCAACACAGCATATCCAAAAAATACAATACATTGCACTTTTTTTTCTAATTATATTGAAAGTAGCCAATAATTCATAGAGAGCCAAATATAGCAACCCCAAAACAGAGGAATTTGAATTCCAAGGCTGTAAAAAGTAGGAATAGGTGCTGCCAACGAAATTGCGCATTACACGTCCGGCCTTGTTTGTTCCTTTTATCTATCAGACTTGTTAAATGGATTGAATTACTTTTAATTATTGCTCGTCTATTTCTCGGAATCATTCGAGTTAATCGGCCAACAACTGAAGTGATTTCTATTCTCAGATGTATAATTGAAACAAGAGATAAATGTTGTAAACATGAGGCATTTACAATCATAATGAAGTACTACAAGTCACCAATGTAGTTGAAGTGAATTTGAATTAAAATGCATAAGATTTAGACCAGGGGTCGGCAACCTGTGGCACGCGGTACAATTCTCAGTGGCACTCTGCACTACTCAAGAAATTCGTCATTTTTTGAATGGTTGGAAGTTGATAAATTATTAATGGACTTTCTTGACAAACATCTACAAAATTATGGGCATTTTAGGAATTTCGAAAAAATCTGAAAAATAACTCTAAAGATAAATTTACAGCTATTTTTTGTAAATTATTAAATGTCATTGCTGGAGAGATTTAATTGTTTGAAGAGAACAAATTGCATGTACTCTGCTTTCCGCCTTTGGTTCTATATATCCTTTCAAAGATTCTTTCCACATATGAAAAATATTTCGATTCCAAAAGAAAAAACTGTTTAACAAATGAATGCTCAGAATCGTGTCAAATTGAAAGTCACACATTATACCCCTGATTTTGCGACATGAAAGTAGAGCGGTGCTAGGTCCCCATTAACATTTTTATTTACCTTTTTATTTAACTATCCTGAAGGGAAATACTTATATTTTATGTTGTCCATTTCTTACATTAAGACAAGTATGTTTAAAAACACATAATATATGGGCTATTTTAAATTAAAAAAAATTTTGTTGAAGAAATAAATACATTTTATGCAGTTTATTTTTTATGTCAAGAAATATCTTTAAACGGTGCAAAATTAATGTATAATAAAACTGTAAATATATGTATCTATATTATATTCACCTCTATCTATCGCGGGAATCTAATTATTTCAAAAATTTTCTATTTATTACACTGAATTCAATTGGTAGATTGGTTTGGCACTCCAATACTAAAAGGTTGCCAACCCCTGTTGTAGAATATCAGTTATATGAATTAAGAGAAAAGGACAATTTCATTATTTACTTCGGTGAGCTGATTGCTCTGAAGCAATCTAATATTGAATAATGTGTGTGTGTGAGAAATTATAATATATCTAGGTCTTAAAACTTTTATGTGGTGTAGAAGTTCCATCTCAATTGAAACTCTTGTTATTTCGTTGGGAATTAATATGTCGTCAGTAATGTATCAAAAGACTAGTTTTTGCCATTAATTTCTTTGTAAACAAGAAAAGGCCTTTTCAGATCTTACTTTTGTAAATGTATCTGAAAAAGAAAAAAAAGCATTAATTTGATTAAATTAATTTCGATAGTGTTCAAATTAGAATAAATAACATTCACAAAATCCTTTAAGGAAAGAAAAATGTTTTCTCGAAATTTTTTTTTCTCTTAATTGCCTGTGGTGGTGTTTCAAAATTTAAGTTTTTTTTGTCATAAACCTAATGAGATACATAAAGCGAGTGAAAATTTTAGAAATTCTGCATAATTTGACCTTTTTAAAACTATTTAATCTGTGGTTTAGGAGATGATTTTCTTTAAATTTTTTTTTACTGTATCATTTTATTTGTTTGGATTGATGACATTTAATACTCTTTTGTTGTAAATAAATTGAAAAAGCCATTTTTCTGATTTGCAGAGAATTTCTTAGTATTATATATATCAACAAAATATAAAAACATCAACAATTTATATATCAACAAAATATAAAAATTGAGGTTTAATAATTCTATAAGATATTATGCAATTTGAATATTGGCAGTTAGATCCTCGATTGTTCTCTATTTGTCCTTATAGTATAGTGTTACATTCACAGAGTCTGATTTGTACAGTAGATCATGAAATGGTTTGTTTATGTAATGTTAAAATTAAGAGTCAAAAAATGATGTATATTAAAATAAGTATGATTATTAAATAAAACTGTCCAATAAGAATTTTCTGCTTCTGTATACGAGAAATTTTCATGCAAACCATTTAATTTGTTCTACTATAAATTAATTTTATCAAAAGCCTATTTCTTTAAACATGTTTCTTAATTTATTTTTAAAAAGGGTCAATTAATTTCTTTCAGAATGTTGGAGACGGTTATTTCCGAAAAAATTCAAACCTTTTGAAGGGTAATAATTACAAAGGAAGTTAGATTATAAAATGTATCAAATGTTTATTACTAGATTATTTCAGATACCCAAAACCTTTAAATGACGTTAAAAGCATTCTCATTTCTATCACAGAATAATTCCTAATTATTAATAAAGAACAACACTTTTCATATTAACCAAATATTATTTTATTCACTCTGCTCTCAAAAAAGTATAGACCTCTTTTTAAACATTAGAAATAGATATAAAATCTTTTAAATAAACAAAAATATCCATGTTACTGACAAATCTTATAATCAATTCATTTCCAAAATTATGTTTACATGCATTTCATGTTTCTAAATGTTCCATGCTCTTCTATAAAATAAATTATAGGGATAACGTTTCTTAAAAAATGAAACATTTGTAGCTGGCAATTACTAAGGGAATCAGACAATGAAAGGTTTCAACATTAATATTTCAAAGTGGGACCATTTCATATTTACACACTTGTTACTTAGCAATTAAACTATTTTATGAGTTTATATGGAGTGATGCACTATCTACGAATAAGTAATTGGAAACATATGAGAAGTTTTTCCAAATTCAATGGTCTCATTTTTATACTGTAAATCATTCTTGGATGTAAATAAACATAATAAACTAAAAAAATAACTATGGATTAAATGTAAGTATACTAAATTTTGGTAAACTACGTGTTAGGAAAATACAACATCCATAATAGTCTTTCGTTATCGTCCAGATCTTCAGTTGCTTGGAAATTTACAAGACTTTAACTTTAGCCTGGTTGCGGGACATTTTAGATATCGGAGTTGTTTATGGTCACCGTACTCGGAGACGAATGAGGATGGAATGGCGGTTCCTCTCCCGACCTCTTACTTCACTTCGCGTCTCCTCCGTTTCTCTTCACTTCTTCGTTCGGCGCTCTGTTGGTTTATTTCCCCTACTAATGTCACCTCGCGATGGAAGCACTCCACAACCGCCACACTAAAAACTAAATAGAATTATTAATAAATATATAAACAAACACTGCAAGTAACCGCCGGCTTCGCACACTAACACCAAGTGTCACGTATACTAAACTAAAACAAAAATTATGCTAAAAAAATTACTAAAATTTATTCCTACCTAATTATTAAACAAGGATAATGCAAAATCATAATAAAAATAAAGTTTCAGAAATAAACAAGATATAAACAGTTCAAGTATAGGAATGTCACACACTAAAGCAAAAGCCGGAGAAATGTTTTTCTCGTCACGTGATTCTGGCTTGGTGCCGATTAGTCGTGAATTGACCCCATAGTACAATGGTTTTCCCGAATTCGTCCAAACAGAAGTGACTACATCACGTGTCACTTTGGTGGGCGGGACGTATTCCACCTGGAAAAATACTCTCGAATCGCATAAAGAGAGATGCCGACACTGCCACAAGCTTCTGTATTCAAACAGCCTTATGAGCACCTGCGCCCCAGCATTTCCCAACTCGTTTTAACGCCACCTTCGTCAGGAGAAATCCACAGCATTAGCAGCGAACTCAACAGCACTGCCCTTAAGAGAACCCGGCCTCGCAGAACACAAGCAGATGTAAATATTAAAACATTTTTCAGTTTTTTAAAACTATAAGTTGACACTTTTCTTTTTATTGATATTTGTTTTTGACATTCAATTGATCTGATACATTAATTTGTATTTCTATTTAAACGTTTGAAAAGTCGTAAAATGTAGTCAGTTATAAATTATGTATATATTAATTGATGAATTGAAATGAGAGAAAGAATGGATAATTATACATCAATGCTTTTGTCTGGGGTGAGAAAAAGTCTGTTTCCTGTTTATAAGTCTTTTTTTTAATTATTTTTAAACACATGATACTTTCCTCATGCTTGAAATAAATCTTTGCCATCTCTCTGTAAACAAATCTTTGTTTCTTTTATATATTCTTCTCATATGTTAAGGTTTATTTTTTACGACATTGCACATTTACTCACTAATTGGACTTGCATATCGTCGTTATCAAACCGCTATCTGCTGCAGGGGTGTAGCTACCACCATATCAATGATACGGGGTCACCACGCTTCAGGGATCCCAACAGAGGCGGATTAAGAAATTTGGGGGCCCCTGGCGAAAAAAGGTTTGAGGCCCATGGGCTGAAGAGTGGAAAAACTAAAACAGTGAAAAGATTCACTGAGCTTAAATGATCAAAATAAAATGTATTGTTAGCAATAAAACTCAGCGGCTAAAGAAAAATCTTAACTGTATTTAAAAAAATTAAAAACCTTACTTACGAGCTTACAATTTTGCTATACAACTTTACTTCTTGATTTTTCTTTGGCTAATTCATTCATCAAGTATTTTTGCTGTTTCTATTCTATATATAATATGACCATGTTGTTTATCTTCTATCCGTATTGCTTCCTAAATAATTTTTAACCCTTTATCTACCCCATTATGATTTACTGCAGTTTTTTTTTCATGCAATATTTTTTTTCAATCACTACATTGAAAATTAAGGAATATACATAAACAAAACACTCCCCTTTGCAAACTTTAATCCGTTAAGAGATCATTAATCAATGAAAGATATTCAACTGCAAAATGTATTATATACACTGTTAACTTAAATAGTCAAATCGTTTTCTAAGGTCTTCATTAACATACAAAAAAAATGATAAGACACTTACCGTTTTACATTAACTACTTTTTCGGATCAAAAATGACAATCTTCGCAATTCTATCAAAATGTCAGTTGAAAACGTAATTTCTGTTATAAAACTATTCGCCTTCCCCTCTAAAATACTCATCATAGAACCCGTGTTGCCATATATCTTGGAAGAGTATATTTAAAAGAATATTCCCGCTACGTATCGTCAGAGTATTTGTTAAAATAGTTATTCTACGTAGTTTTAAAGTGAATGGTACTTATAAATACCGTTGGTAGAAAGGATTAAAACTGAAAAAGAACTCTCACGTGAAGCATTCGATATCGGTAGATGTCGGTCTACCCGAGACCTCTTGTAACTGGATAAATTTCTAGTGGCGATCTTCATTGTATCTCTGTTTTTTTTAAAGAAATAGTAAAAACTGATCCGATTCATAACGTCAAAATTAAAAGATTCAATATCGTCTTCATAAATTTACTTTAGTTATTGTGCACACACACACAGCTTACTTCTTAATTTCATGTAATAATCTCTCATAAAAAACAGTGAAGTGTTCTGTAACAGTTTTATGTATCTCAGGTTTTGGGAATAATTCTGCTCTTGCATAAGACATAAAATGAAATTGAAAATTTTTGAAATCTTTCCTTCTTTCAAAATTTCATACCCCACTTTTTTACAATCACTGAAAATAATTTTTCTCTTTTGCTACCTGTGAGCCTGTCCAGTTTCCTCTTCAAACGAGAGTCCTGATAAATCAGTTGCTCCTAGTTCCATTTTTCCAAATTCATTTCTGAAATATGGGATGTTTTAGCAGACTAAATCTTTTTGGTAATCCACATTCAACTTATTGCAATAATTTGCTATTAGCATTTATTCTCTGGATGATGGTATTCCCAATCGGGGTTATTTGGGAAGTTTCATATTTTTGCATCTGTGTTTCAAAAAGGAAGCAGCTTCCAGTATTGTTGTATTTTTCCTCATTGGTATCAAGGATTTCAGTCAAGATCACTTTTATTAATCTTCATCTTGCTATTAAGACCTAAATTCAACTCATTTGAAATAGTTTGCCTTGAACTAGAAATATCTTTTATCATGTAACTTCACTTAATTGCATTAGCAAAATACACTGAAGGAAATAAAAATCCCTTCACAAAGAAGGATTTATCCTATGTCGACGAAATTCGGCAGAGCGTGTTTATACACTTGAAATATAACTTTGATTCAAATTTCTCGCTAGGCGCATAAGTAAGGCGCTAGTTGCGCCCCGTGGAGGATGTGAATCAAGTGTACTTTAAATACGCACTATAAAGTTCGCGAGTGTTATTTATCGTTGAGATTTGATGTAGTGAGTTAGTATTAGTTTAAAATGACTTTAAGACGACGAAAAAGCTCGCTGAGTTTGAACGAGGTTGTATAATAGAGCTAAAAAAAGGGTGGATTTTCTTTCCCCGATATTACAGAAAGACTTGAAAGGAATGCATTCACTGTGCATGATTTTTGGCAGCAGTAGTCCAGGGAAGGCACTACCTCCAGAAAACTAGGACTCAATTATGCACGAGTCTCACCATTGACAGAGAAGATCGCAGTATTCACTACAGGGATGGGGAACGTTGTGCCTCTACAGCAGAAATTAAAGTTTTTTCCGGTACCATAGTGACACAGTGAACTGTATCAAATCAGTCGTTTAACAAATAGCTCCCAGCCAGACGCCCTGTAGCGTTCATACCCCCCATTAGCTCTAAATCATTGACATCTGCGACTTCAGTGATGTCATGCTAGAGATAATCGGAGAGCGGAGTGACGATGTGTTGTGTTCTCCGATTAAAGAAAGCTGTTTTCGTCTTAGTGCCAGTGATGCAGTGGCGGAACGGAGAATATTAGAAGCCTCCTGCAAAGTCGGGTTTTGAGCCCCAAGCCATACTTGATGTCAGTCAGGCTATGGGGCCCTAAAATCCTGCCCCAACGCCACGATGCGGGGATTGAGGAATGTACGCTACGCCACTGCAGTCATGGCTGTTTGTTGACTAGAAAAGGCCGTCAGCTCCTGCAAACAATCTTTCTGTCGCCTAGATACACTGGGCCTGCGTCTACAGAAATGGTTTGGCGCTAGCAATTTTCTTTGATTGATTGAGAACTCTCGAGGGTTATTCACACACCCTAACTGCAAACTAATACGTCAGTCTGGCGATTCAAACTGTTGCACTGCGATTTATAAACATCTTTCAAGGTTTGTTTTCCAACAAGATATCGTGTTCTCTCACTCCTATTATGATTCAACAGGCTCTATAGGATATGAACATGTTACGTTGGCCTGCTAGATAGCCAGATCTTCCTCCAATCGAGCCCGAATGGGACATCATTGGACGGCAATGACAGCTTCATAAACCACCAGAAACAAACATATTGGTTGACCAAGAGCAACAGGCCTGCAGTTCCATACCACAAACTGATATCCGGTACCAGTACGACACATAGCATGCACGTGTGCATGTTTGCATTTAAAATTGTGGTGGTTGCTCCGGTTTTTAGTGTATCATCATTTCACATTTGAAATGGCTTTACTCGCGCCTACATTAACCTGTAATCTTGAAACTTTAATCAATTAAATATGTTACCTATATGAATGTATTGCTGAAGTATTATTAGTCAACAATATATTTTTTTTTGGTGTAGAGATTTATTTTTCCATCAGTGTAACATGTACCCGAGAGTAATTAAGCACTTTTGTGAGCTTAAAACAAGCTTGTTTGATTTGAATAGTATTCATTTGTTCAAAATAAAATTTGGGCAAAAAAAGAAATGTATGTGAAAATTTATACAGATTGCAACAATACAGATATACGGGGAAGATGGCTAGGACTGCTACACGACTCAAATACGGGGAAATCATCGGAGTTGCAACATCGGTTCAAGATATTTTGTTGCACGTTGAATTTGTAAATGGAATGCATCAAGCTTGGGGCCCCAAAATCCATAAGCAAAAAATCGTAAAATGTTAAGGACCCCAACGAATTTTGATACAGGACTCAAATGGGGCTCGCTACGCCAGAAATCAAGGGTGTGCACTTTTTGGAGTTTTCTACATTTTGTCTATTATAATTAGTCATCTAATACCACACACAAATTTTCGCTTAAGACACTACTATGCGACTGAGTATTTGGCAAACTGTGGTCGCTAAAAAATGCAATGTGCATCATATTGTAAAACAAAAACTGTTGTGTGCTCAATATCTCTAAGCTGTACTTTTTGCACATAGCAGATATGATGACTTTTTGGTGGGGAATTATGTAGGATGTCCGAAAAGTATGACTACACTTTCAAAAACTAATTAAAAATAAATGAAGATTTTCCCTTGTGCTTTTTATATTCCATGAAGAAAGGATTAAAATATCTGTTGAATGAAATGAAAACTAAAAGATGCAACGTCCACATTTTACATCATTTTCGTTTTAAATTGGCTTCACCTCAAGGGTAAGCTGTAAGTGCAGCATGATTTATCAAATTGAAATCTGCAACACATATACAGCCTTAATGGGTGCTACCACACTGGAGTTTGGAAGTGAGAAAAAGCTGCCTGGGCGATGGAAAGACGGATACTTGGGTAAGCAATGTGTGTTTTGTTTTAGAGAAAAATAATGGAATCAAAGAAAAAAAATCATCCCGACAGTGCGAATCATGTCCTGTCATGTCTGCAACGTTTCGCAAAGAATGCAAAAGGTGTAGTCTAAGAGCTAGCAACGTTTTCGAGAGAGAATTTTAGAAAAGCTGATTCTTTAATATATCTTTCTCTACGTCCTTCCGAACAGCGTGCGGGCTATCTGGCTGCCAGTGAACGTTGCGTTTATTAATGCGCATCATATATTTACAGGAAAAAATATTGATTTTTTAAATTATTTTAGAAAGAAATCTTTCTTTTTCACTAAATTTAAAATGTTATTAACAACATGAATTTATTAATGCCAGACATTTTTGGTGTTGAAAATAATGTGCCAGATGCTATTTTTTATTAAAAAAAATAATTAATTTCAAACCATTTTAGAATGTCTGTAACTTTAATATTACTTTATTTATACATAAATAAGTACAAATTTAATTTGCCAGACATTAATTCGGTTGCGTTCTTAATAGCCAGGCCGATTTATTGGTGTAGTATACCGCGGTGTTATGAGAGAGACAGTGACAAAGTAGGTAGGCGGAAGACAGACAGGATTACGTTACACTATTTAAAGTATTCGAAAAACTTTATTTTTATGTCTTCGATGATGAATATAATAAAAAATTAGTATTTAAATTATTTAAATAATAATAAATAGTTGATTAAGGGGGTTCACCCATGTGACATCCTGTTTTTTAAGTATTCTTAGAGAATATTTTTTTTTTGACGACCAGTAAAAAGATAGAACTTTAAATTTTCCATCATTTATTTATATGTATTTTATGAGTATGTATATACATGTTTAGCTAAAAATATCCAATAGAACGTGAGTTATAGTACTCTGAACACACCCTCATCGAAAAAATGAATACTCACTTCCACCACGATTCCGGCTGATTGACTTATTTTAAATAAAAAAAACTAACTGCGTTTTAATTTATAAGCTTAAAGGCACAGAATGGACTATATTTAATTGAAAATATCAAAAATTGGATTTTTGATAGAACTCTGAAGAAAAAGTTTCGAATTTCATGTGGTTTCTTGTTATGTTTTTATTTTAAAAAATAGAAATATTTTGAATTTTGAATTGATAGTAGTCCATTTTGTACCTATATATGTGCTGAGTCTACCCTATAAATTTGAAGTTTTTCGGTCAAACCGTTCTTGAGATATGATGGAGGAAAGTTTAAAAAACACAGCTTTGAGAAAAACGTGTTTGAAGTTTCAAGTGTGATTAAAACACAATGAAAATTTTAGCTTAGCGCTAGGAGCAGCTGCTTTCTCATAACACCTGCTTCTTTAAATTAGTAATTATTTTAAATATTTTATTTTGGACTTTTTGATGTGCTCGCGCCTCCCACGTAGGGTTATGATGCCCCCCCCCCCATCTTAATAGGCACACTCCACAAATTGAGAAACGCTGGGTTAGAACATAAATATTTTTTTCACATGCACGTGTCTTTTTTTTAAATTTCTATTTTCAGAAAAACTAGACAATTGTTTATATTATGGTAAGATATCTCCGACGCAATGATTTCGCTTTTATAGGTTTGTAAATTAATATTTTCGTCGCCAAATCTAGCAATGGGATCTGGAATTAGTTGCCGAATCTGAAAATGCTATATGGAATTAGTCACCAAATCTGGAATAGGTATATAGTCTAACTGTGTGTGATTATTTTAATCTTCGTGAGAGTATCATAATGGCTAATAAAATGAAATGTGTTTTTTGCAATGGCCAAAATGAAAAAATAATAACTTTTGTAGAAGAAAAGTTGAAAAAATGTAAAGAAGTTTTATGTGTACGTGTTAGTTTTAACTTTAAATATAACAACATTAAGTTACCGGAGGAGATTAATACTACCGATGGATATCACAGACGATGTTACAGTTCTTTTACAGCCTTAATGGCTAAATATCGTAATATATGTGACAATAATTCTATTTCATTAACAAATCTTCCTATTTCATCGAGTTCTACGCCATTATTGCCAGATACTCCAGTGGCTGAACGTGCGACAGTGTTTCATAGCGTTGAAACTTCCAATTTATCTCTATTACAGACCTTCCTAGTGCATCTAGTTCTACAATGTTATTGCCAAATTCTCGAGTAGGTGTGAGTGAAACAGTCGTATTTGATTATGGGAGCTCAAGTTTAGCAGAAGACATTCCAAGCACATCAAATTCTACTGCGCTGTTACCAAATGCTCTAATTGATGTGAGTGTGAGTGAAGATCGCGAATCAAGAAACACAAGTGTTGATAACAAAATAATTTGCTTTTTCTGTGGAAAAGATCGAAAGCAAATTAAAGGTAAACAACAAAGTTTACATTCTTCAATGATGCCAAAGTATATGACAAAATAATAGAATGGGTTACAAAATTCCAAAATCAAGAGTTATTACAAACAATTAATAATCTAAAAAACTCAAATGCTCCAATTTCTTATCACCATTCGTGTGAAGTGAGATATTTCAATGACTACAAAAAAATTACTGCTGATACTGCATGCACTTCCTGGCATAGTGTACGAGATATTCATAAGAATTTTTTTGATAAAATTTGTGTCAATTATTGAAGAAGATGTAGTTAAAAAAAGAAATTATTTGTTATTAGCTTCCCTTTGTGACATATATAATAGCGAATTACAAGAAGAGTTAATACATCAACCTCAAGCAGATGTAAGTTTAATGACAAATCATCATCTTGAAAAAAAAATAGTAAAACTATTCAAGCAAATTAAGATTGTATTGGAAAAGAAAAGAAACGTTATTATGCATAAAAATATTAACTTATTGGAACAAGAAGATCTGAAAACACTTGAAGAGGATGATCTTATAGATAAAGTTGCGCTCATTCTACGAAGTACTATTTCAAAAATAGATAAAGCAACATTACCTGCCGTAATGAAGATGGAAGATTTGATTAATGGTGAGTGTACCATTCCAGAAAAATTAGATCGCTTTTTCAAAGCATTAATTGGAGGTAAAGATATTCGTCTCAGAGATGGAGTCAATTGTCATAGATTAAGCAACTCATTGGCTTCTGATGCTATTTATTGTGTAAGTAATGGTATTGTTAAGCCATCAAAGCACATAACTCCGGGTATGACCGTGAAAAGTCTTACAAGTAGTCGAAAAATAATTAATATTTTAAATTGACTTGGACATTGTTGTAACTACAATACACTGGAAGAACTGGAAACTGAAGCTACGATCTCATCTGTAAACCGTTCTCAAATTTGCCCTCCTGACATTCAGAGTTCGTCATTATGCACAGGTGTAGCATGCGATAATTTTGATAGGTACGTTGATACTTTAACTGGAAAGGACACTTTACATGACACCGTAGGAATAATTTACCAAAATGTAAGTGATGGTTATGATATTGAATTAAATTCAAGTAATATAAGTGGAAATCTTGATATACCGCTACCACCAACAAAAAGAAGACGGACTTTTAACGAGGAAACTCCAGAACTACCGTCGTTTAGTCATCGACTGCAAATGTTAGAAAATTTAACACCAGCTGAAGACAATGAACCAACTCTGCCTGCAAATTTACCTTTGATAGAAACAATAGATCTGTTATATTTACTTTCACACTTCTTGCATGTGCCAAATACTCCAATGTGGACAGGTTTTAATTCTAAAATCATTAAAGATACTAGTCCCAAACAAAAAGTATCTTATCTTACACCTATTAATTTTTCACCAACAAATGTAGCGGTAGTTAAACATACAATGGAACAGGCCCAAATTGTTGGAAAGGAATGTAATCAAACATACGTGCAAGTTACTTATGACCTGGCGATAGCTAAAATAGCATATAAAATCCAATCAACGTCTCAAATTCACAATTCAATAATCTTTTCATCCATCTTGGTTCATTCCATTTAATGATGGCTTTCTTTAAAGCCATAGGAGTTTTTATAAATGAGTGTGGTCTATCTCATATGATGATTGAGAGTAATATTATTGCTTCTGGATCAGTGAACGGTATAATTGAAGGTAAACATTTTAATCATTGCAAACGTCTACTCTTGGCTTGCAAATGTTACATTTTAATCAATTTTTGAAGATGGACAATACTGAATACAATTTCCTGAAGGAACAAGTTATGGACGATCTCCTTCATTATCAGGAAGTTATAGATTCTCATTCATCTATGACAATAGAATTACCTGATAATGTATTATCGAGAGTATTATCTGCATATCAAAAATTCGTAGAAGAAACAAGACAAGGTGAGCATGGCAAAAACGGCTAAATTCCATTTGATTTACATCCAGCTCGTAAACTATTATATTACCCTGTCAAGAAGCATACGCATGGGAGATTTTGAAATGTTCAAATATGTTATTCCAAAAATAACCAATTTATTTTTCGCAATAAATCAACCGAATTATGCTCGATGGTGTGTTAAATATTTAGGCAATTTAAACAAAGTAGATGAAACACATCCTGGACTAAAAAATGATTTCATGAATGGAAGTTTTGGAATAAAAAGAACCGACAAACCATTCTCGAGGATACCAATTGATCTTACACTGGAGAAGACTATCAATGCCGAAGCGGCTAGACGTCTCAGTGGTATTGCACATTTTACTAATTCCATAGCTGCCCGTCAACGCTGGACCAAAAGTCACAGCATTATAGCTGCTATAATCTCCCACGTTCTCGATGTTTGTGGATTGAAGCAATTACAAGACGTGTCTGCGGATTTGCAACCAAATCAAATCAAAATTTATGGCAAACAAATCGCTGATTTCATTGAAATTTTTGAGAAGAATATTAATCCATTTGATGAAAGAGAGTTTAGACAAATATAGTTTATATATATATATATATATATTTCAAAAAATATACAAAAAATAGTTATATACCTAAGATAACTATAGTCATAATAGAAAAGATTTAGCCACAGAAATACTAAAAGCAAACTCCCAGCCTTAGGAACTAGGAATGCAGGTTTAAACTAAGTTTTTTGGCCAGCCAACCTCCACCTGAATTTGCCAATATTCTGGGCCATAGGGAAAGCAATAAATTTCTAGAGAAGTTTAACTATATTATAGGTAAAACCATAATCTATTAATGTAATACTATAATGTTGTAGCCTTTAATAATTACTAAAATATTTAAAATCAAAGCTAAACTAATAGAAGACTTACCACGTGAATACATATTCGCCTCTTATGGACAATAACAGTAACGCATATAATTATTATGTATTGATAAAGTAGCATTATTACTATATATATACTTTTAAAATTCTATATTTTATTTTAAAATTCTCTATCTTTTATAAAATCATTTTATTCAATTACAATAAAATTTATATGATATTTAAAATACGATATTTTCTTTTTTGTTTCATTTGTTTAATTGAAGATATTTTTTTTTCATTTCTCCTGATCAGTTGACTAATAGTAGGAAATTTACTCAAAGCTCTTTGGTCTGTATTCCTCATGAATCAGCGGACATTAAAAATTTATCTAACATACATTTAGGACTCCTTCTAAAAAGAATTCTATTTTCTGAGTCCTTGCTGCTTGTCCACATAAAGGAGAGGCGTAGGTTAGGGCAAATTTTAAAATCAGTGAGTTAACCCAGGAGTGATTACTGAGTCACCCCAGGCTGACGAAATATTTAAGGGGATCCACCCATGCGATAAGTTCAAGAAATCGAAAAAAAAAAAATTTCTTCAAAAATTTCTTTCTTAATATGTCTACAATAGGGTGGTAAATTAATTTTTTTTTAAATTTCGAAATCGTTATAAAGAAGCAGGTGTTATAAAAGCAGCTGTTCCTAGCACTAAGTTAAAATTTTCATTGTGTTTTAATCGGACTTGAAAATTTAAACATTTTTCTCAAAACTGTGTTTTTCAAATTTTCCTCCATCATATCTCAAGAAAGATTTGACCGAAAAATTTCAAATTTATAGGGTAGACTCAGCACATATATACGTACCAAATGGACTACGATCATTTCAAAATTTAAAATATTTCTATTTTTTATAATAAAAACATAACAAAAAAAACCCATGAAACTCGAAACTTTTTCTTCACAGTTCTACCAAAAATCCAATTTTTGATATTTTCAATTGAGTATTGTCCATTCTGTGCATTTAAGCTTATAAATTAAAACACCGTTAGTTTTTTTTTAATTTAAAATAAGTCAATCAGCCGGAATCGTGGAGGAAGTGAGTGTTAATTTTTTCGAGGAGGGTGTGTTCAGAGAGCTATAACTCACGTTCTAATGGATATTTTTAGCTAAACATGTATATACATACTCTTAAAATACATAGAAATAAATGATGAAAAATTTAAAGTTCTATCTTTTTACTGGTCGTCAAAAAAAATATTCTCTAAGAATACTTAAAAAACAGGACGTCACATGGGTGAACCTTCTTAATCAACTATTTATTATTATTTAAATAATTTAAATATTAATTTTTCATTATACTCATCATCGAAGACATAAAAAATAAAGTTTTTCGAATACTTTAAATAGTGTTAAGTAATCCTGTCTGTCTTCCGCCTACATACTTTGTCACTGTCTCTCTCATAACACCGCGGTATACTACACCAATAAATCGGCCTGGCTATTAAGAACGCAACCGAATTAATGTCTGGCAAATTAAATTTGTACTTATTTATGTATAAATAAAGTAATATTAAAGTTACAGACATTCTAAAATGGTTTGAAATTAATTATTTTTTTTAATAAAAAATAGCATCTGGCACATTATTTTCAACACCAAATATGTCTGGTATTAATAAATTCATGTTGTTAATAACATTTTAAATTTAGTGAAAAAGAAAGATTTCTTTCTAAAATAATTTAAAAAATCAATATTTTTTCCTGTAAATGTATGATGCGCATTAATAAACGCAACGTTTACTGGCAGCCAGATAGCCCGCACGCTGTTCGGAAGGACGCAGAGAAAGATATATTAAAGAATCAGCTTTTCTAAAATTCTTGTTTTTCTGACGTTGCTAGCTCTCGTACTAGTGTCTGTGTATTTTTAGAGGATGAGGAGACAGAGGAAGATGAGTTAGAGGAGGAAGTGTGTGGGTGTAGACACTTAATATCCCTACCGCTTGAAATACATGGCCGTAACAAAGACAGATTCAGTGAATACGTTTTTATGATTCGGTGTTTGGAAAACCCGAGATATGGGAAGAGGGGGTTGAATTTCACAACGGAAAAGATGTTTGGGGAATAATTCAGCGCTATTTGATGGGAGACATGGTGGGGTTTTACATTATGTTCAAACATGTTGCGTTTGATACTTTTCGCCGGGAAATGGAAAATATTCGGGATCAGTTTGTCATTTTGCCCTTTTGGTGTCTGTTCGATGGATTGGTGAGGGGTAAAATACAACATCGGCACATGATATTAGCGTGCGAGCTAGAAAGTTCTTTTCAAGAGGTTTGGAAGGGAAAAGATCGTTATGAATTTCCCTCTAGTGGTAGGGGCCCCAAATGCGTCAAGATTAAAAATGCATTCCATTTGATGCGGATCATGGTGTACGTGAGTCAACCTAAATCGTCGTGTGACAATGACAAGGTTCATTTAAATGATCCGGAAGATTTTTCGCTATTTCACATCAATCGACCCTTGCACGCGCATAATATTGTCTCTCTCTGTTTCCAGGAGGTATAGAAAAATTACTTTGGGAGCAATTTGGAAAAAAATGTATCCAATTGGGAAAAAGTAGCCAAGCATGTACCGGACCATTGGCATAATTTGGGAAGGGTGGGGGGGGGGGGAGGGATCTGCGTGACAAGATGAAAATTTTTAAACTGTGTGATTCCCCTCCATCCGCGTTACGAGGAAACGGAGGAATTGACGCCTCTGTACTTGAATCTATACGGAACCAAAAAATTGCATTTAAATGAGGGAAATAACGGGGATAAAAAATGGTTCATTTCAATGGATTAGAGACGAAATGTACGTGTTGTCACGCAAACAACAAAATACCATGAATGAAATTTTAAAAGTAAAACAAGAGTGGGCCATGGAAAACAACGTTCTATTAGGGTCTAAACTCAACGAGATGAAAGCAAAAAAGGACTGGATTCAAAGAGAAAGCGACTTATTTAAGGAGAAAAATGACGTGTTGAAAACCAAAAGAAAATTAGTGGAAAACCAAAGAACAGGAGAGGAAAACTAAAGAAAATAACTTGAACACTAAAAATAATTACATTAAAAACTAAATTGCTATAAAATAAAATGTGGAAAAAAAAGTTTCAGAAAAAAAACAGTGGACAGAATCTCCTCCAATTCATGGCAATGGAGAGTAAAAAATAACTTTGACCTCCTTCAGCTGTCTCTTAACTTTTTGGTTCACTGATGGATTTTCAGACTGAAAAAACTCTGAGGAAAATAAAAATGAAACATGTTCGGAAATCGCTTATTCAAAAACTTTTCCAACCTTACTCAAAACCTTGTGACAGATCTATACGGTCTTCGACTAACCTCCTCTATTTTCTGTAAAATAATTTATTTATTTCAACCAATCTTCACCGAGAGCCAAGCGGAATTTATGCAAATAAGATATAGTATATAAGTTCGGGTTTCACGAGTTAAAAGAGTTAAGTAAAGTGAAGAGATAGAAGAGTGAAGTTAAGTGAATTAAAGATCGAGAGGTCAGCAGGCGGTTGTTGACATTCATAGATAGCGGTTACGTGTGGAGCTACACGAGAAGAAGCTGATTGAAGATTGTGAAGATCCTTGTTACAGAGCGTGGATCCTTCATCCATTCCCCCAACCAGTAAAAAGGCAGAAATCATCACGAAGGAACAGCCGATGTAAAAGATAAGGTCAGTGATTTTATTTAAGATATTGCGAATATTCGTGCGTGGCGTAGCTGTAATTGGGCGTGTTTAAGCTTTCCTAGATTCAGTTGATATTCTGACTAGTCCACTAGTAGTGATTCCCAGTTGCGTACTCCACTCTAATTTGTTTCTCTTAAATTTGAATTGTGTGTTTCTAACTATTTGTGTTAATTAGAATCAATAAATCTATTTGATTTGCAATAATGTCTTTTGATTATTTAAGTCCGCCTACACATCCAGTAGTATTTGCAGATAGACAGGGAAACAGTAGTGTAAGCGGTGGCTTTCAGTCACGACAACCTTAAAACCTTTTTTTTTCTTAAAAAGAAATTTTTAAGAGCAGAGTTTAAAGACTCTACGCATTTCATGATACTCAATCCTACGAAAATGAATTCTCCAGATTATGATGATCTGATTGACATGTTCAATTTGCCAACATCTGCTTCACCTTTACCACCGACTCCAGTGGCTTTTCCATCCCATGAGCCATTTCAAGAAGAATCCATGATTTATTAATTTTTAATTGAACAACACCCATGGTACCTGAACAATCTATAGAGTCTCAACCACCCAACAAATCTCCCAGGAACTCTTTGAAAGATTTTGTCGATTTACCTCTAGCTTCCGTCATTCAACGAGATTCTCAACGTCGTCTAAGATCCAGGGAACGATGGCCACGAGATCCCAGGTTGTATCAAAGACCTGATTTCGAACCATCGTTTCGGAGACCTAATTTTAGACCCAGGCGAAAGTCCTCATGAAAATCGATTAATCACCACTTCTTAGGACAATGTTCAAGTCTTTTTCCACAGCCAAGGTTTGCCCGTGTTGTGTCTCCAATACAATGGTTTCACGCTCACCAATGGCGTCGTCTCGTATGCTTTGGATCGGGGATGTCAAAGCGAACTGTTTAAATATTTGCATTATGTCAATGTCGGTATCATTTGTGTCACTGACCAACGTTTCAAGCTGAAATCTAAGGAAATTCAAGCGAGTTAGAGCCCGTCGAGTCCTTTCAAACAAATCCCCGTAATGCTCTTGAATTCAAATGCACGAGAATTGGGGGAATGTCCGTTTTGCAACCAGACATAATGTCATCGTTGGATAGCCATAAAATGCATGTGTACCATTCTCCACCAACCCATTAATCCCATTTTTCACTCTTGAGCAAGGTTGGTTTTTCATTTTTCACTCGGGAGCAAGGTTGACTATGGCTAACTCCACCTACATTCTGCCTGTATAGTATAAAAGGAGGACCCGTTTCGACACATTTAATCAGTTGTCTCTCATCCAACCAGCAGAATGAACCCAATTGATGCCTTCCTCGAGCACATTTCAACCTTCGTGGTTCCCTGAAGCAGCTCAAGAAACCCGGCGCGTTGAAATACGTCGTTCTGCAGCGGCAAGTGAAAACCGGCCTCATTTATCAGAAGCCGCATACAAACGGGTGTTTGTCTTGTTTTGTCATGAAGATTGGCCCCCGAAAAAGACGCATGTGGATAATTTTAAGCGGGCCGTGTCAACCGAAGCATGTCAACGAATATTTAGACCTGACGATATCATGCAGGACAAAGTGTCAAAAGCACTTTTAAAAAATCCTGATAGATCACTCAAGAATACCGACAAGAGGATAGTGTACATTTACGGAAACATGTTTATCGTCAAAAAAATACTTTACCTTTGGCTTCCGAATGGTAAAACCCGGAGAGGTTAATTTAATTCAAACAACCCACGAGCCCATGTTGATTTACGAAATGTCCACCTCCAGTCTCAAGTCCCGCGCCAAAACGAATCTGTTTCGGAGGAGTTTTGAGCCTACGACTAGATGATCTACCACCAAATGTGCTTGGAACTTCACACGGCCTATCTGATCCCTGATGGATACCGCTACATTTTGTTGACGGTGCAAAAAACAGCTTTTGGTTTAGACATTGTACCCCAAACGATTTTCACTCAACTCATGGACAATGGATTCAACCTGGGGGATTTCAGGGGGGGAAAAGCGGTGCGATCAAAAGGTGTACAAGCTGCCTTCTCCTAACCCAGCTCATGTACCTGCAGAGCTGAGCAAGCGACATACTGGCCTTCCTCCAAGAGACCATTGTATAGTAAATCCAAAGTGCGCCTAGTCATTAGACCACCTCCTGTGCTTATAGCCAAACCGCCAACTGCCTTGACCTACCCTCAACTTTTGTCAATTCCAGAGCAGATACTTTATCCACCTGAGCCTAAGCTGATGTCTCTACCAAAGACATCTGAGCTGATGACACCTGTGCAAGATCCACCTGCGCAGATTCATCTACCAGATCCACCTGTGCATGTACCAGATCCACGTGTTTCTCAACTACATATGCATCTACCAGATCCACCTGTCACTCAATCACCTGTGAATCTACCAGACCCACCTATTGATCAATCACCTGTGCATCTACCAGATCCACCAGTCTCTCAATCACCTGTACAGACCCATCTACCAGATCCCCTTTTCAACACCTTTGAGCCAACAGATTCATTTGACCAAGTAATGTCATCTGTGTTTGGAGAGACCGAATAGGTGATTAAAGCACCCCCGGCCCACACTAATGAACCCCAGCGGCTTCACACGATGCCTTCTCTTTTTCATAAAAATAATGATCTCGTATCGTTTTTGGACCATTTCGAAGCGGGGTTGGCCATGGACTTGACAATGCCCAGAATGAACCATAGTGTAAAAAAGCTATAGGATTTAAAGTTATTAAACCTATGAATCTGTCTTGTAATTGTGGTATGTAAATTTTTGTAAAATATTTTTTGTAAATTTGTAAACTTTTTTTGTAAATTTGTAAATATTTTTGGTAAATTTTTTTTTTGTAAATAAATAACAAGTTTTACTTAAAACTGGCCTCATTTTTTTGTTAAAAAAACCAACTACCACAACACAAGAGGATGTAAGAAAAATGGTTTCAGTACAAAATTTATTGGACCAGTGTCGACATCGTAATACTATAGTTTTTGGAAATCTGGGTCGGTAGCCTGATCGAGTCACGTATTACGAACAAGAGTATCCTTATACCTTCATTTTTGAATCCAACTTTGGTGTGCACGTTCTTCGGTCGTTTGGAAAAATGGTCATTGTTTTTACTAGTCTTTTGGATTTGACGTGGGACAAAGGGATCGAGTTGAGGTTCTTTCAACTGGGTCGTCACCAGTCTCGCTGAGTTTGGGATGCTTATGAACCTCACATATTGTATGCGTATACTTTGGATCTCACGCATTGTACGCGACTGGCGGACGTGTGCGTGACTGTGTTGACGTGGTTGGAGGATTGGGAAATGCATCTAGACGAGAACGCACCTTGGCGTATGGTGTGTCTCAACGGTGGAAACGGGCTTTGGAAAAACACTTGGAGCGCTCGCATCGGTAGGTTTTGGAAAATGGGATGCAGATGACGTCACGCTACTTGAACATATATAAGGCGAGAAAGCAAAGAAACTCAGAGTTTCCCACGACTGTACTATTAAACAATTCTGGAAACAACTTTCTGTATAAACTGCCAAGTGTACGGGCACAGGGCAAATTACAAAGGATGCGCCTGTTTCCCCAAACCCTTAAAAGGTGCCGCAAAAACCATAGAAATTCCTACACCAATATTTACAATAGCCTAATAAGACCCAACATATATTATGCCCAAGCTACCGCCGGAGTTTCTATTTCAAAAATTAACCCCCAGATGGCACCACGTAAACCTGGGTTTTCAGCTCAAACCGAGGCCAAAAACGCTAATCCCCCCAACGTTAGAAAAAATAACAATATATATTCCAAATTTTAACTTACGTAGTAGTAACTGTATTTACAACTTTAACAACAATAACCTTAGCTTACAAACAACACTTCAGATGACAATGCACTGTTTGATGCAACTGTCACAGCACTTATGCAGCTCTAATAATCAAAATTTTAACTCGAATCAACCTCTCAATCCAAATCAGATGTACGCCCAAATAGAGGCATCCTGCAACAATAATCATGAATAGTAGCTCCCCCATTGGCCTACTTAATCCCATACGATCCCAATATAAATACCAAAAGACCGAGAAGAATACTTCTCGATTCTTACAAGCCCCCCATAATTGTTTTTATTCTCGCAATAACTTTTATTATTGCATCTCAGTAGTTTCATTTACCATTTTTCCTTATTAACTTCCTCATATTAAATTTTACTTACCTCACTGGACAAGAACCTCCCACTTTTTCTATTCACAGCCTCCAGGGCAGCCAATAGGAGTCTATGTTCACGCTACCACCGACCAATCAGAGAGCAAGCTCTAAGCTCTCATCCATGCCAAAAAAAATTCATCTCTACAGCAGTCAGATGAAGAATCATTGTCACGTCTCCTGGATGCCATCGTCTCAGCCAATAGCCATGATTCCTGTTAAGCAGAAAGAAAAACCCCACCATCGCCATGCCCAACATCAAGGCTCAGCTAGTAAGAAAATAGTCGGTAAACTCATGCCGAAGTTTGAAGTCCTCTACGAAGTCTTAAAAGTTGAAAATAATAATATTATTATTTTGAAATTCGGTAAACAATTCACGGTAAATGTAGATCAGGTGCGGATTTATCACCAGTGAGAAAAGGATGAGAAAGTAGGGGATTCGGAAGGATTGGAAAGTAGTCGACCTAGGGCAGCACAATCGGAAATATTGGAAAGTAGTAGACCTGGGGCAGCACAGACGGAAAAATTTGAAAGTAATCAACATCGGGCAACACAGGCAGAAGAGAATTTAATAGTCCTAGAGGATCAGCAGAAATAGAATGTGAGGGTAGTATAGGTGTAACCAGGGAAATGCGCAATAGAGGTGAGATGAGACGAGAGAAGCGTCGGAGACCGGAATCAACTGGTTCTTCCAGTACTAATACGACTTATTACAGAAAAAGGCCAATTTCAAGGCAGAATGACAAAAGATATACCTCTTCGTCATGGACAGAGGAACATATAGTTAAAAGAAAGCCTCACGGATCCAGAACCATTTTCAAAAGGAAAATTCCATCATCAATTCCATCCAGGCCATCAGTAAAGAAAAGGACAAGGAGAGAAGCAAGTGGAAAGCAAGAGGACCCCAACAGAGCAATCCCAGGGCCATCACGACGAACTAAGACAGTGTATACAGCATCCAACTGTTCTCGATAGGTCCAGCCGGAAAGACCCTTTCCTTATGATCTTCGAAGCCGACGTCGAGTAGCCAACCAGAGTGAGCAAAATCAACTAAAAGACCAGCCTTATTCTCGACGCAGAAGAGGAACACATATTCAAAAAGCCCACATGGAGCGAAGAAGTTCAAGGATACAAGATCATTGGGAGAACCGCCCCAGCATAAGATCAATCAGCTTGGAAGCCCTAGCAAGAAAATGCACTCATACAGAAAGGATAGAAGATGAATTGCCAGGTTGTATTGTTTTTCGTTATTCTTTTTCTGACCAACAGTCAGAGGCGGATTAAGGTAGTTGGAGGCCCCTGGCGGTAAGAGGTTTGAGGCCCATGGGCTCAAGAGTCGAAAAACTAAAATAGTGAAAAGAGCCGCTTACTTTAAATTCTCAAAATAAAATGTATTGCTAATAATAAAACTCAACGGTTAAAGAAAAATCTTAACTTGTATATAAAAAAAAATAAAACCTTACTAAAGAGCATACAGTTTCACTACACAAATTGGTTTCTCATTGGCAAATTCATCAATTATTTTTGCCATATCTATTTCGTCGAAAACATTTTGTTCGGTATATAATATGACCATGTTGCTCAATTTGTCTTTTCTCCCATAGTATTTCTTAAATTATTTTAACACGTTTTAAAACTGAAAAAGATCTTTCGCCTGATGCATTCAATAACGGTATAGTTAAAAATATTTTCAAAAGTATTTCTACATTAGGATTTCTCTTGCAACTGGATAAATTTCTAGTGGTGGTTTTCATTACTCTCATGGTTTTCTTTTCTTTTTTTGATCCACAATTCATATAGTCAAAATTAAATGATTCAGTATCGTCTTTGTAGATTTCCTTTAATTTTTGTGTAGCTTTCTTTTTAATATACTGGGCTTTCACCAACAGTTATGGTCGAGAGTGTGCAAATTTCTTTGATTGATGGAGCACTCTCGAGGTTAATTCACACACTCTGACTGCAAACTAGTACGCCAGTCTGGCGATACAAACTGTTGCACTGCGATTTATAAACATTATTCAAGGGGTGTTTACCAACAGAATATCGTGCTCCCTCATCACTGTTGTAATCCAACAGGCTCTATAGAGTGACGACGTGTTGAGTTGGCCTGCTAGATCAACAGATCTTTTTCCAGTCGAGCATAAATGAGACATCATTGAAAGCAATGTCAGCTTCATCCACAACCAGAATTAAACAACCTAATAATGACCGACCAAGGACAAGAAGCATGCAATTCCATCCTACATACTGATATCCGGTACCAGTACGACACGAGGCATGCACGTTTGCATGCTTGGTGGCGGTTATACCAGTTTTTAATAAATCATTATTTCACATTCGAAATGGCTCTACTCTCTTTTGCATGAACCTGTGATCTTGAAACTTTAATCAATCTAATAATGCTACCTATACATTTGTATAGGTAGCCTATTCCCGATTTGTATTGCCGAAGTTTTATTAATCGAAAATATTTTCTACTTGGTGTTCGGATTTTTTCTCTATCATTGTAAAATATACCCGAGAGTAGTCAAGCATGCCTGTAAACTGAAAACGAGCTTGTTTGATTTAAATAGCATTCATTTGCTTAAAATAAAATTTGGGCAAAAAAAAAAAATGCATGTGAAAAGTTTGTACAAATTGCAACAATACAGATATACAAGAAAAAGATGGCTAGGGCTGTGCTACATGACTCAAAAAAGAGGAAATATCGGGGTTTTCAATATCGGTTCAAGATCTTGCACGTGATAACTTATAAGTGAAATCCATCACCCGCTTAATCCGCCTCTGCCGATAATTCAGATCATTTTCACGTAGTGAGTCTCAATTTTTTTCTTAAAATATTTATCTGTACAAAAGCTGTCACTGTGTTGAGTGCATTTTTCTTTTTATTTGAAAAATGAAATTTTGTATGAAAATTTTTTCTAAAATTGTGGAAAACATTTGTTTATTTGCATTCGTTTTGCTACAAAATAAGACTTGGCTTTTTATGTGAGAATTACTTGTACTATATGTTTATAATATATTGTATGTTTGAAAGTTGTATATATTTGTGTATGTATATAATGAAGTATATAGGTATATATTACCTGATTTCGGGACGCGGCGTAGTTAGGAAAACTAATAATAACACTAACAACACCGCGCGAATGGATGGGGAGTTTTGTAAAAAAGAAACCAGATGAGGTGTTGATTTATATGAAAATGTATATGTTTAAAGTAAGTGATACTATACTTATAAGTATGAAAATTGAATGATTTTAATATGTTTGTATGATGTCATATTTTTTTGGACATGTTAGTGATCTGATTTTCATTTCAAAGTTGCTGACCCTGATACCTTAGATGTCTTGAAAATATTTGTTTAATAAGAAATGTCTGTATGTTATTACTATTTTTAGAATTCAACTAAAGTGCATAACCAAGGTTTTTTTGTCGTTCTTATACGAGGCTCTCGCCCTTGGTTCTCGCCTGAATGGAATGCACTGCAGGGACGCCTTGTACAGGGTGTTTCCAGTGGGCGACAGAATATCCTTTAGATTAGTTGTTTTGGCATGTTCTCGGGCATTTACATTTTACAGAGGTAATGAGTTAAATTCTGAAAATTTGTTGATTGTTTTTTAGTGTTTGTTAAATTTTTTTAACATATTTCTTTCGGGTGGTTAAGAAACTCTGATAAGTCACGTTTTTTTCTCGGAGGGGGTTGTGACGGATTTATACGCGTCCTTCAACTAATCCTCTTGTGTCTAACAAAATTCATCAATCTTATCCTAAGAAGAAGGTGAGATATGCAAATTAAGTTTATTATATATGGTTATAGTTCACGAGTTAAAGGGAGTTAGTGAGTTAGGAAGTGATGAAGGATAGATAATAGAAAGTTAGAAGGTCAGAAGGTTAGTAACTGAAGGTGACAAGAGACATACAAGGTGAAGATTACCATAAAAGGTTAAAAAGGCCTTGTGAGAATTTAAAGTCAGGAAGTGTAATAGATAAATTAAATTGATTAGAAGACTGCCTACAGTTCAGGTACTGTCACCTTCATATTACGTTTGATGTTTAAATTATTTCAAAGGTTAATCGGTCATTAGTTACATATCTACCGTGTGAAGTAATATAGAGGTAGAAGAACTATTATTATAAAGTAGTTTATTAAATGTATTCTCCCCAAACGTGACTCTTGTCCCCTCTCTCTGTTGACTGACTGGAACGTCCTATTTATAGTGTTGCATTGAATTGTGTTTGAGTCGATTAAAGTGCTAAATAAAAATAACTGGAAATTAACATGTCGAATAATCCTTCACTTCCTTCCACACCTTTGGCTGGGTCACAGGGTAGACGTGAAGCAAGTTTATTAGAACTTGACATCTCTTTTCTGCTACTATCTATCCAATTTCGGGAGTTTTTAAAAATTTTTTAAATTATGTATTATTGTGTGAGGATATATCGGCTGGGCCTCAAAAATGTTCGTTGTGAGCTGCGAGTTTTACACCCCTGGTCTAGGAGGTGTTGGTACTGTTGAGACTAGTAACGTAGACTTTTCCTTGGTGTGATTTTTTCCCCCTGAGTTAACGGTATTTTTCTTTGGTGTCATTTTTTCCTCAGCGTTAAAGGTATTTTTCTCCTGAAAGATTAAGTATATATGTGCAAGGGATTCTAAGAATTATTTTAAACGTACCTTTACCTATATAATTTGATTTCTGAATCTAATTGAATTCAATAAATTTCCAAACTTAATTTTTTTAGTTGTCTTTTACTTTTATGGTTGCTGTAATGCGGAAGGTTTGAGAGTAGAGAACCTCGTGTGTGTGTGACTGACACATGAAGTCGCTCTCGTGTTGCTTTATAAAAAATTAGTGAAAAAAGTAGTAAACAATGTTTAACCAATATCTAATTAAATTTACGTTCATTATATAATTGTCGTAAGTTTGTTGGAAATAAGTGTTTTATACACAATATGTGAGCTATATTTTTAAAAATCCATTCTCAAGCTTTTTGATCCATCTGAGCTTTGAATTGGACGATATTTTAGTCACCTGTTTCAACTGAAGATACGTTGTGTAGAGAGTACTAGTTATGCATTTTTGAGAGTGGATCAGGGATCTACCACATAATCTGAGCGAGGCTCAAAATTTCCAGATATATTGGCGGGATCTTTTGAATATCAATAAGAAAAATGCAATGGAAATAAATTCCTATATTATGTTAAATTATGTACGATAAAAATCGTTTTTGAATTGTTTACAATGATACATTTTGTGATAATGCTCCTTTTTAGTTAAAAAAACCCACAACAACATTGAATATTTGTACATCGGAGGTTTATAATTTGTTCTTTAAAAACTTGTTTGTTTTTATCACATTCAATCTCTCAAAGGAAACGTAAAAATAAGGAAACAATTTGAAACTCGTTATTAAAAAAATTGAAAATGGATTATTTTCCTTTCATATAGGAAAATATTACATGAGATTAGTTGTGCTGTAAGCGTATTAGTTTGACATTGAAACATCAGGAAGTTCTCTATTATCTTTCGAGGAGAAAATACACACTTTTGTTAGTCGGTGTTAGAGTGTGTGTTACGCACCCTCTACATGATTTAAAGAAAAATTAGTTATTTAATCTGTTATTCACATTGCAGATGAGATGGAAAATGTAAATACGGAATCTTAGCATCAAAAACCAAAGCAATATTGCATGAGCACCAGAATTGAGGAATATAATAATAATTACTACAAGAGACTAATATGTTGGTGATAAAAAATTGATTATTTATTAATTTGGGATTTTGAAGCTACGCGCGAGAGCTTTTGGTACCGGCATTGAGCTGGCACTCCCACTCTCCCAACTAAACCATTATTATTTCATATAACCTGGTCTTAATGAGTTGAAAAAAGATTCTGGAAACCTCGGTGAGTGAGTGAGAGCACTCTAAAGTAACATGAGGGCTATTGGCGACGGACCTCGTCGTCCATCCCTGGAAAGCCTTGGTGAGGAAGTGAATGCTTGGAAACGTCACATTAGCAAAACTCAGGGTTAGTGGGGACACATCTCACAGTTTTGTATCGCAGTCAAGTGACGGCAGCTGAGCTGGCACTCGAAATTTGCAGACCAAGGCAACTTGAAAGCTTTAGAAGAGACAGTTAATATGCGTAGCATATACACATCATCCCGAAACATAGTCGGAAAGGGGAAAACATTTAGGGAATTATGTGCAGAAGAACAGCATTCAATCTGGAATTCAAAAAGTTGTTCGTTTTTTACAAAGGTATATCGATTATTTGATGTTATTGATTGAAAAGAAGAAATAATTAAGAAAATATAAGAAAAAAAATCAGCAAACATTTCTTTATATGGTCTTAAATCGCATAAAGTAACACAATAGCCAAAGATTTCTTTTAGCTCCAAATGCTAGCTGCCATCCTAAAAATTCTAAAGGGTTGACGTATACAATTTTTCATATGGGGAAAATCGGATGGACGTAAATAATTAGTTTCCTCATGACGAAATCTAACTTTCAGTATTGGGAAATGTCCAAACAGTCATTGTTTACAAATGGGAAATTTGATATCGTGTGGAAGACCATTTTTGAACTGTGCATCTAAAATTCCTTTAATTGTACAATCAAGAGCCTTTAGATGAATATCCAAAGGGTTTTGTGGGGAAGCAAACACTGGATTTTAAAAATATTAAAACAGTCGTACAGAGAGGTCTGTCGAAGATGTAATAAGTTTTTTTTTTTACTAAAAATCTGTGAAATAGTTTTAAAAAGATTAATTGAAAAGCTGAAGAAAAAAAAATTATAAGGAAAATGTGTCAATTAAAAGTGATAAAGCCACTAACTGGTTTAAAAAATAAATGAAAAAAAATTTCCTTCGCTATGTATCTGTAGTGAAAAATAAATGTTTCTTCTGGGGTCTAGAAGGTTTCCTTGATTCGCGAATCCGAAGTTTCGTCTACGAAGAATCGAGTTGTTCCAGAGATTTGTGTGAAATTCTCTCCAGTGAATTTCATTTGATACACAAAACGCCACCGAGTCAACTTAAATCCCATTGATTTTTTTTTTATTACGAAAAGGTGACCCTGGTAAAAGTTTCTTTTTTACCTTATATTTGAGTGACAGCCGTCAAATGTTGTTCCTCGAAAAAGTTTCAAAAACCGGTCCCGTGGTCATTTGACCTTCCACTCAGTCGTCCGCTGAGAGGCAAAAACTGCATCTGACAACACAACATCTTTTGGGATTCAGCTGGTAAGTTTGCTTCTGCTCTTTGACCCTGCTCAGCGGTAACGAACCTTTTGGAAATGTGTATTTACGATCATTTCATTACCATCCAAAAATCGCATTTTAAAATCCTTCCAAAATTATTTTGGCTTAAACTAATGCTACAAAAAAGAAATTGTTTGCGATGTAGGAATGAATGCCGTTTGTGAGAGGCATTGATTCAGCAAAATATTTAATATATTAAAAGAGAAAGGTATTGATTTGAGGTGAATTAATATTATTACTTATTCTTATTTATCTTATTTATATATTTTTTTATCATTAGTAGTTTCTTATTTCTCGTCAACTTTTTGTAACATAAGAAATTCAATAATTTTAAAATTGAGCTTCAAGCCCCTTTGGTTTCCTTTTATTTTCTCTGTTTAAGAAATAAGTGATATATAGCTTAGCACAATCACACATGCCATATTAGAAAATAATTTTTTTTATAGTTTCTCTATTCTCCTTCGCAGAGTTGGTAAATTTCCTGATGGTTTTAAAATTTCCCTTGTCTTTTTGGATTTTTATAGAAATGGTTAAATTATTGGATAATTTGACGAATGAAATGCGTCATACTTTGCATTATTTTTGGAATAGATATTTATAAGCTCTTACAATGCTTCCAAAAACATTTTTGCTGCTAATAAAAATTTTGGATTGTTCCCAATCGGTTGCCTTTCTACTTCGTTATCCTGAATTTATTAACTGTTCATGGGATAAATGCTGTAGTTTTTGTAATTTCAAATTTTTCTTATTTTTGATAATTTATAACGGATTCAATCGAGTGTTGTTATATTTCGATCAGTATTATAAAAGAAAGGTTGTCTAACTCCCACTAAAAGTAATCCTCAACTTGATTATTTATTTACATGCATATATGGAATTTTAGGTGTTTCCATCTATTTTCAAGCATTCTCCTATGTTTTAAGGTGCATTTTTAAAAATAACTTCTCATCATGTTTCCAAAATAATTTATAAAAACTGTTCTTGATGAATTTCTCTCTCTCTCTAAATATATATATAATTTTATGTGTGTATAAAATACCGCTTCTTCTGATAAGCTTTGCTCTTAAAGTTAGTAAAATATTAAAATGAAACAAGTCAAATTAAAATAAAAATTTAAATTATAGAAATAGCTAATTTAATTCTTGGTGAACTTTTATCACTTTGTTTGAATCAAAGCCACG
Source organism: Trichonephila clavata (assembly GCA_019973975.1). Lineage (NCBI taxonomy): Eukaryota > Metazoa > Arthropoda > Arachnida > Araneae > Nephilidae > Trichonephila > Trichonephila clavata. The sequence goes on along the minus strand of BMAO01032404.1, from coordinate 45,515 downwards.
GAATCACATGTAATTTTAGATTGAATGCTGAGAAATAATTTTAAATTCAAGAGAAAAACATTTTCAGTTTTCATTTTGATCAACTTAAGACGTAAAGTTCTTTTTTTTCACATCAAAATTTTCTACACAGATTTCTAAAATAATTAGTAGACTATATAATTATTTTAAGAAAAATTACGCATTTATTTTTAAAAGCCATAATTGAATATTTAGTTCAGTTTTATTAAGTAATTTGTTACTCCGAATGTGTTTTTAACGTATTTTAATCTTTTTTTGAAATATGTCGAAACTAAAACTTTTTTTAGACATAATTTTTTTTTAGTTTTTTGCATATTTATCAACAATTATGTTGTTAATCTTTTTTTTAAATCTTATTTAAAAACGGTTTTAAAACTATGTTTGTTTTTAAAGCAGCTTGTAAAAACTGCGATAAATATGCAGTTTTCACTCAAAATTTCACTGTAAAGTGATATTTTGAAGAAAAATTAACAATACGAGTATGCAATGTTTTATGCATAGATAAATGTGTGTAGATAAAAGGTATTATTATTAAATTTTTTATTATATTATTTTGGAGTGACAAAAGCTGAATAAAAAATTATGGTATTGGATCATCTTTTCTTACTTTAAAAACAAATTAGTCAAAAATAACATGACTTGAAGCAAGTACTGTAACCAATGAAAATGATTTGGAATTTAGCGACAGGTGTGTTTTAAGGATATCATTTCAGGCATTTTCCCTCCGAGTTTCGGAAGCCCTCAAAAAAGATAATTAAACGGTTGTGCGGTCACCAATTTGTTTTGGAGCATTTATTGTATTGTCATTATTATTTTTAATTTTAAATTAGCCTTTTTGAAAATTTTAATTTAAAAAAAATATATGTGTGGTAACATGGGAAAAGTGTCAAAACTTTAAATCCGTGAGTCTTTTAATTATTATTCGTGATAACGATTTTTCTCAGTAATTTACAAGACACAGAACCAAATTTCATTGTCTGATGAAAAGTAAATTTAACAATGTAATCGTCTGAACATTGAAACGATAAAGAAATGGTATGAGGTGCTAAAGTGCATAAATCTGAATGGATTTGGGCAAGATAACCAGTGGCTTAACGTACACCCCCGCAAACCCTCATTGCGGGGTTTTGCACAGATTCTAGGGGGCCCAAAGCCTGACAGACACCAAGTACGTATTTGGGCTTGGGGCCCAAAACCTGACTTTGCAGGGGGCCACTAAGAAGGAGGCCATTACGCCACTGAAGATAACATCAACAGGTTGCTAAGAAATTTTCTATTTTCTTGGTTTATGAGTTGTTCTCTTTTAAGCCACGTTCAATTCTCCAACTTTTTCTCAAAAAGGGTTAAATTTTTTTAGGCAATTATGTTTCATATGCTTTAAAGGAGCATTTTTAAATTTTTACTATTAGTTCACACTTACCCTACATACAGGGTGGTCCCGATTTCACGGTACAAACTTTAAGGGTAGGAACAGGACATTCTAACAATCATTTATTGTATAGAAATGTATGGGTGCAAGTAACGCGGTGAGGCACAAACACAAAAAGTAAGAGACCAAAAGAAAGTAAAAGTGTTTATTGAAAGCGTCGTTGACAAGTGAAATGTTTACAATAACTGTTCATAACAGTGCAGCACATGAGCTATGAAGTCCAGCTGCACTGCATGTTACTGCACCACCCACTAGCAGTCGAAGATAGTCTGCTAGATTCAAAGCTTGTACTCACTGAAAATGGAAGAAATGTAAGTAATTTTCGTTTAACACTTTACAAATGGTCTGATGACTTACACTTACGTTATAAGCAACAGCTTTTGTACATGACTCGAGTCTATCAGCCACATTGTTCAAGATGCTTTCTTCCAGGTTTGAACTGGGTACACAGCTCTTCGTCGACCAGCATCATGTCTGGTGACGTGGAACGAACGCGTTTCACGAAGTTGACGATGTAACCGATGAAAAATTCTGTGACCGGCATTCGTCGATCAGAAAATTGTGCGTGATACATTCGTAGCGCAGCTCTGCCGTTACCATTTGCACGGCCGTACATGCAAAGCATGTCTGTATTTTCGGCATACGTAAAGTCTGCCATCGTAAACGTCAGCACAATTGCGAACGGCGCTTTACCCTACTAAGATGCATCATTTTGAACGATGGTTAGACATCTACTACACCCCTTAATACCGGCAAGACAACCAACCGATAATTCCGTTTCTCTTTTCTTTTATTTCCCCTGTTTATATACTCCTCACCACCTCATTGGCGCCAGTATATTCCTATACAGTAAATGATTGTAACGATTTTCTGTATCTACCTTTGAAGTTTGTACCATGAATTCGGCACCACCCTGTATATTTCTATATATTGTTCAAATTTTCAATCGTTAACAAAATAATTTTTATTCATCCATTCAAGTTCAAATACATTTTTTAAACTTGTAGTGGATGACACTTGCTCTTAATACAGTTTTTCAAATATTAATCAATTACTTAAATTAAATTAATTAATTATGGTTTAAGAGATATATTTAAGTCGATATTTTTTCTCTAGATGGCAGCACCATTGGATAAAACAGCTTTGGTTAAATTTGTGATGAAGATTTGATTTAACCTGAATAAAAAAAAATCATATGCTAGTCAGACGTCAGCATTCCTTTTAAATTGGTTTTAATATAAATTCTTACCTATTATATACTTGTACATATAATAGTTTTTAATGTTGATTTAAAAGGTGTTTTGCCACTTAATACTGTGATTCTGTAAAATGTATATACATATTTATATTAATTGATATTATTGAATAAGAAGTAACTAAAATAAAATTTTTCTTTCTTAACGTAAGTAGGATTTGACTTAAAATTTTTTTTTTATATTTCTTGTGTTTTAAATTAAAAATAAAAAATTATTACTAACTATTTATTGAGCATAATTAAAATTAAAAAAAAAAATTCCTACCTAAAATTATTTATTCTTAACATATCATCTTGTGTTAAAACATGTGATATAACTTTATTCTTTTAAAAACTGAGTTATTAAATTTGATATATATTGAGAAAAAAGAACACGAACCTAAAAATTGAAGCTTTGAGAACAATTTATTGAAATTATTGATTAAGGGAATAAATTTAATAAATTACTACTTTATATAAAAAAATTGATACTTTATTCGATTTCATAGAACTTTTCAAATTGCTCTTTTATTATTTTTTCAGGCATTTTTTTAAAAAAAATATTCAGATAGTTTCTGCTTTTTGTCGAAAATATGTATTTTCTTTTTCTAAATTCTCCGTACTTTTAAAATGGAAGAATTCTAATTTCAGATAAAATATTTCATTTTATTGCTTTGTATTTTCCATATTAATCAAGAAAAAACATCCAAAACACCAAATTTTAAAGTTTCAATGGTTATAAATACAGTTCCGGGTCCAACAGTTCAGATGACTATTATTGATTGTTTCAATCCATCTTAATGTTGTCAATTGTACAAAAGTGAGGATACAATGTATGTAACTGACGTGCCGCGTCGGAAGAGCTTTTCAAAGTACTATGACCCTTCCAAAAATCCAATTTTCATTTTTAGTTTGAAACAATAATGCTAATCTTTTTTTAATCCTAAAATATGTAACACTTGCATTTAAAAGTTTTTTTTTTTTTTTGTTTGAAAAAAAAACCACGCTACTTTTTAGCCACCTTTGTTTGTACATTAGTATTTTTCCAACCTGTGCGACTAAACTACTTTTTTTCTGCAATGTTTCCATACTTAAATTCTAATGAGTTCTGTGATATTAACAATACTTTTTTTTGCGTTTGTTTTAGTGGAAAATGTATCTTAGTGATATTTTTTTATGGATAATTGTAAAAATTTAAAACTGTTTATATAAAAACTTTCGAAAAACAAGTAGTTCTACCATTAAAAAGTTTGGCAAAAGAAGGTAAGACTGATATGAAACAAACTTTGGAGGCTGAGTAATGTTAATAAACTATCATTGGAGACCAAAAAAGGAAAGGAGTTCATTAAAAAGGAAAGTAGATTATCAGAATCTAGAGAAAAAAGATATACATCAAAATAGGCATGTATTAACTGTTTGTATAATGTACGAAAACAAAGGTTTTTATAGTATGCAGCGTGATTCGCTACTACACCCATAAATTTGTAGGGTTTGTAGGGGTACTGAGACGAGACTTGGAATCCCATAGGAATGTAGGGTCGCAATGGATGTAGTTGCGAGTTATGGTGCAAAGAAGCAGATAAAAAGAACAGAAACATCAATGCATTCATGGGACAGAAAACATTTTACTGAAAGGTTTTACTACAACAGGCGTTCGAAATAGCGACCAGAAGTCGTCTGGCAAGTCTGACAGACGTTACGTTGAATTTCTGTCGTTTTGGAAGATTCCTTCGGGCAGTCTTACGGTACATGACGCGAAACGAAAGGTTTCTAGAGCGTCAATCGTGCTGGAAGTCATCATTTGCGATCCATTTCCCGACATAGTAGGATGAACTCATTTTCAAATATATTGATAGTGTATCATGATACGGATCATAAGGGGCACGCCACTCGGCATTTGTACCAAGAGCGTTATTTGAACAGGCGTGTTCCACATCACACGACCTTCGCAAGCGTGAATAGAAAATTACGGCAGATTAGTTCTTTAATAAGTTAACTGGTTCTGTTTGGGGTACGAGAGGCCCATTTCTTCACCTCATCTCTTGAATATCAGTAGCTATCTGGATGATATGTGAAGGAATCTTCCAGAACGTAAGGAATTCAATGAAACGCCGCGCCTGCCAGACGACTTCTGGTCGTCATTTCAAAAACACCTGTTTTGTAGTACATTCTTTCAATCAAATGTTTTTTGTCCATGCCGTATTTGCTCTTTTCCTTTGTGCCATCGCTCACCACTATGGCATTCCTATGAGATTCCGAGTTTTCTCTGTATTATCTACACACCCATAAGTTGGTGAGTCTGGTAGTGAATCCCCCTGCATAGACTTTTTCTCAAAAGTCTTTTTGTGTTTAGGTACACTTTAAAAATCTTTATTGCATTATGTTCTTCGAAACTTTCCTACACATACATACGGAATACATGTCTATAGAGTGAATCAAAAATAGTTTTTCTTTAAATAATGCCTGAATTTTTACAAATAGTTTTATATATGAAATTAATAAATAAAAATTTTCAAAATTACAAAATTCTATGATTTTTTTAAAGAAATTATGTTAAGATTTTACTAAAAAGTTGTTCACTATGTTTTATATGTATATGTGTAAAATATTTTATATATTTAATATATACTTTTAAAAAAAAGGTACATGAAGGGAAATATATATTACGAATTCTCAAAAATTATGTCTTTGTTTAACTTAACAGGAATTTTTTCTTTAATAATTTGTTATAAAGATAAAAGTTTAAGCTTTTCAATGATATAAGAAACTAAAAATAGAGTTTTTGGTTCTACCCAGTTTTCTCCGTCCGGAAAACGTCCAAATATTGTAAAAAATTGCATAAGTCTATAATTACTAACATTATCCTTATATATTATGACAGAAACTTAAAAAGAAAGGTCAGTTTTTATTTAACAATCTCTTTCTGAATCTTATGAAGATAACTTGTAAATAAAAAGATAAAAAGCTTATCGTTGCCACAGAATACGTTGAGGATATTGAGGGAGATCAGTTTTCAAGTCTGTCTTATACGCCGAACAAGATGAGAACTATTCTATATTGAAATGTTTCTCAAAATTTAAAACATTAAAATATTTTTGAGTAATACATTCAAATTATTGCCTTTTTTACTAGGAAACTAAATAATGAATGGAAATACATCGTTTTGGAGTCATAATTATTTTCTTCATTGAGTCTGTTATAAGATGCCCTTCGGGGTAAGTATTATTACTTACAATGATTTGGAGTCAATAACAGAAAAGACAAAAGTGCTTTCGAACAGGATTATTCTAAACAATCTCGACTGGGTTGAGTCCTGAAAGTGTACTTTCTGTTACCTAATGTTGGAGAGTTTTTCTTAAAAAAATTTATATGTACATTCTTAAAATTGTAAATAATATTTGTCAATCCTAATTTATGTCTTATGTATAATCTGAGAGTGCAACTCCGAAATTCCTTAGAATGAATTAAATATGCATTTACGAAATTATAAAATAAAGGGAATCTGGCTCCTTTTCCTTTGATCCTTTTCTATAGAGCTTATCAGAGATGCAAACATTTTCCGTCTTCTATTCACTAAGGTGACATCATCAAAAATCTAAAATCATATACCTTTAAGAAATTCTTTCCCATTAAAAACTCTAAGATAAATCTGTCTGTTACAGAATTTGTAAGTACAATCTTTGGAAAGAAAAAATCTCAAAGTTCTATAAAGAAAAAAAAGGGAGTTTTACATGAACCAGGTGACCCCAAAGTCCATTGACGTTTGAAAACTTAATAACTCACGAAATAATGCAAGTACAGAAGTGCTACTCAAACTTTCAATATTTGCGACCCAATATTAAATCATAACTTTCAACACGGCCCCCTTCTTTACAATAACAATGTATTGAGTTCAATAATACTATACTTCGACTCTAAAACTACCATACGACTTTAACCTGTTAAGTGCCACCAGCGTATATAAACGTCTTGCTCACTCTAAGTGTTAACTGCCCCAGACGTATATATACGTCTTTCCGAAGTACGATTTTTTTTTTTGTGCACTGCTATCCATAAAATTATTTCGAAGACTTTGGAATGCAATAAAAGGACCTTGACAGAGTGTTTGCGAAGGATTTATTTATTTCAGAGGATTTGCTTATTTATTTCTCCCCCCCCCCCCAATACATCACTTACGCGTGCCTGCGTGGAAAATGGTAGCATTGGGGAGTAAATCGGGTAACTTTTTATCTGCAGTTGAGGGTTTAATTATAAACCGTACAAAATATTAAGATAAGTGTTAATTTTTATGTATAATTTTATATATGACAGGCCCATGAAGTCACTGGTAATTATTAAACTTGCTCTAATAGTATTGTTAAATTAATTATGAAATACATTGTGCAGTACTGATACATTTAAAAGTTTATTATATCAGTGTAAATATGTATTTTTTTTTATTATGTCAGAATGTATTTTGTTTGTTTGCTTTCAGTAAATTAATAGTTTTTTAAATAATTATTTGTTTACGACTTTTCAATATGCTCGTGCCTCCCTCTTAGAGCTATCACGCCCCCCTTGGGGGAGGGGGGGAGGTTGCCCCACAGTTTGAGAAACGCTGAAGAACAGAGATAAAAATTGACATACATGCTTGAAAGGATATGAGGTTTTATTGAAACCAAGAAAGTACAAAAATGGCCAAAAGATGATGCTTTGTATAACAAAAGCAACAATTAGGCTAACGATTTTTAGCAATTAGCGATATTCTTCATAAAAAATGTTCAACGCATCAGCTGTCATTCTTCAACAATCGAGGGAACAATGTTAAGAACAGAACTGGACAACATATCTGTAGATATGGTAAAAAATTGACGTATTGGATGTAGTCTCTTAGGATCTCTAATGAGGTCGGAAGCACTTGCGACTTCAGGGGGGTAACCACAAACAATAATCACACTGATTGAGGTCTGGGGACCTGGGAGGCCAAATATGACGGAAGTAACGGCTCAGTACGTGATCCTCACCAAACGATGTATGCAAGAGATCTTTCACACCTTTTTTATGTCGATAGGATCGTGAAACTGCAGTAACAGATTTTCCCTTTTCATAGTGCAGCTCTATCAACAATGCCTTTTCTGTAAAAGTCAAAATGCCGCAATTCCTGGTGTACTTGTTTTCTCTTTGACCAGAGCTTATTTTATACACAATTTGCATGCTGCGTTACTGAAGTTTTGCTGTCCATCTGTGTTGGCCATTTTTGTATTTTGTTTTTGTTTTGTTTCAGTAAAACCCTACGTCATTTCAAGCACGTGTGTCAATTTTTATCTTTCTACTTACACTGTTTCGTGAAGTATTGAACTTTCAAATGTTAATGGACTTTTGGGTCACCTGGTATATAACTATATATATATGTATGTATACATATAATTTTTATTTATTCATATGTATTATAATATAATTTACTATCATCACCAAATATTAAATATCAGCCCAGATACTTCTGATGTATAAAGAATACGGAAGGAAAATTCTATCTAATTCGGGATATTTATAAAAAATTCAGATTTACTTGTGCTAAATTTTTTTACAGTATCTGTCACTTGCAATTTTGAATTCATACTTGAATGAATATTATTCAGTGATTGAAATGGAAGTTTGAGTAAAATGAATCAGTTATTTTTATTTCTTTTTGATATTTTTTTCTTTCGCTTTCAGAGAGGTATTGGCATAAAATAATGTAGTGTGTGACGGATCTATACGCGACCTTCAACTAACTTCTTTTGAGAATTCTTTTGGGTCAGTAATTTTAACCAATCTTCTCCTAAAAGAAGAAAACGTGATATGCAAATTAAGTTCAATATATATTTCCTTCTTCGCGTGTTTGAGAGTTAGTGAATTATGAGTAGAGGAGAAGTGAAGTGAATAAGGAATATTTAGCGAAGTGGCAGTGAAGTGTATACGTAAGCAAAAAGCAGGGAAGCCGGAAGTTTAGAACAAGAAAGTGATACGATTAGCTAACCAGAAGTGTTAATGTCAACTTGAATGAAATAAAAGACTGCACGAATTCAGGTACTGTGATCTTAAATTAAGTCGTTGTTCAGAAAGTTAAACTAATAGTGAGGTCATTAATTACGTAAGCCCTGCGTAAAGTAATATTAAAGATAGATCTGTATGATTGAATATATTCTCCCCAACGCGAATCTCGTCTCCCTCTTGCTCCATTACTGATTTGAATTATCTTATTTTAGAGTGTTATTTCTGTCAGAGTTGATTATAGTGATAAATAAAATAAATGGAATTCATCATGTCGTATGATCATTTAGATCCTTCCACATCTTAAGCTGGGTCACAGGGTAGAAGGGAAGTAAACGCGTTTCAAGTGGAATAATAATAAATTTCTCGAATGCACACATTTTCTCTTTTATGCGTAAAAATGCTCTAAAAGTTTTTGTAAATGTATTCAATTTTATGTAATTAAAGAAATAAAACCAAGAAAAATGTGTCGCCTTTTGAACGGAGGGGGAACAAGAATCGCATTTTTTTTTCCTCTCCCAAAAATTATATTCATTAAAAAATTCATTTTTGCTTTGAGTAATTCTTTCTCAGCCTGAAGCTAATTTATGAATTCCATTAGCTTCTCTCTCTTTTTATTTTCAGAAAGTGACTCTCTTTGATTCTTCATTATTCTACTGTTTCTCACGCATAACATTGTCAAAAGATAAAAAGAGAATTATAAAAATGGGGTAGGATATCCCACCCTATAATGTTTTATTCTTATTACTATTGCCATATGTGATGACGCGTTTCTCATTTGCTGAATTTCCTACTTTGAGCACATGTTTCCGTACTATTTCGTCGCTCCCGCAAGCTGCTGACAAGAATCGAAATTTAAATTGAGTATCACAAATTCTTTGTTTTCCTGATGGAACTTTTTTTTCCAAGCGCCATTGCATTTATTTATTTATATATATATTTTGCAGCAATTCAAAAAGAGAAAATGCGCGCAATGAGTTTCACAGATATTTTCAAATGTTATACTTTAAATTAAAGGGAATGGTTAAGTCAATAACTAAGGTGGTGGTTAAATAATTTGGGTTAAATAATTTTAATGGTTAAATAATTTTTAGAGTTTTACCGATATAACAAGTATATATATATATAATACATAATTTTTGTACGCTATCGAAACGTCAACATTTTTGTTAACTACACAGGGCTACAATAAAAAAAAAAATACAAGAGCAGTGATAGCTGAACTTTATGTATTTTTTGGTGCTAATTTCAGAAATAATAATGAAAATTTTCAATCAAATCACGTTTATTTGAAAAATTTAATTTTACTTGGATTTTTATGCACATTTACCCCCAATTTTTTTTTCAGCATTCAATTTCTTCCCTCCGTAGCTGACCTTTATTTAATCTTGGGGAAATACCATTCTGTGACATCACGTCTCTCTCCCTGTCGCAATATCTCTCTACCAATAGCGTCGCGAGAATCCTTATCTTAGATCCGGGGTGACCAGCCTTTTTCGGAAGAGAGCCACTATCTGATAAAAAAAAATCATGCATGCCATTTCCAACTTTTTAGCAAAAAAAAAAAAAAAAAAAATTAAATGGTCAAAAAAGGGTACTTATAGGCATAGGTTTGTTAAGAATTTTTTACTCAAACAGGACATTTTTTATGCAAGTCTTGCAGAAAAATTAGGGGAAAAGATGCTTGAAAAGATCAGCCTTTTTTTAATCATCTTGAAAATCGTCAAATCCAGCAAAATGGATATTAAATTCTTAAATCTACATAGCTCGGAGCCTTATTAACTATGACAGATAGTTCCTGCATTAATGTGAAGTGTGTGTTAATTTTTTTCCTCCAGAATCGAGACAAAAATTTTTTCACAAAATTTAAATTATTGAAATGCCTCTTAGTATCAGTAAGAAAAGCTAAATCCCATAGCCAGTCTTCGGTCTTGAGTAGCAGGCACTCACTGGGTATAGCTCATTGGTTTCTTCCAAATATTTTAAAACACACCCGCGCGCGCGCCCTCAAGTTCCAAAATCTCACGAGTGCATCTCTTTTGGAAAGCCAAGCGCACATAAAAATGAAGGAGTATTTTCAACATTATAATTTCCTACCATAATTCAGTTAAGTATATTTTTAAAAATAATTTTTGTTGTTTTTCGTCTAAGACAACAACATTTCAACAAAACTGTAAAAAAATTGGTATTGATTAATATCGTTTAAAATTTTCAAAAAGTTTTCGCGTGCCACTATTATAACTCAGACGTATCACACTGTGTCACGCGTGCCGTGGGTTGGCCACCCCTGTCTAAGATCCTTATTTTGGCTTGGCAACGCAGGAACTGTCTCTTGTCTGGATTGATTCTGAACGTAAGACGTTGAAATTTTGAACTTGATCTAAATTTTTCTTTCATGTTTATCTTAGAGTAGTGTGTGCGTTGATACAGTATAGATGGGAGCTTCATCGCATAAACACTTTTAACAATCCTATTTTTTTTCTGTTAGTTTCGAAAAACATGCTTTGAGTTCAAGACGTTGCAAAAATATGCCAGATGACTTTGGTTACATATAAGGTGAATATAATGTAATTAAAAATTGCACGAGGTGCATTATGACCATATAATGACAACTTTATCTTGCGTGTTTTGGCATGGAACTTGGAGACCAAGACAAATCAGGGGCTTCTCATAGAGTTTGTGTAAAGTGTCTCAACGATCCACGCTTATGGCTCAAAGGAAAGAAGGCTGCTTTACGATTTAGAATTTCTATGACATGGAGGGAGTCGAAAAACCACTCTGAAGATTGTTACTTTTGTTCTTGTCAAAACCGTCGTTATAATCACACAAATCAAAAGCTAGCATCTTATCCTGATAATATTCCATTGGCCATACGCCCCTTTCTTCATGGAACTAATGGGCCAGTGCTTTGCTTCCAACTGAGCTGCCAGTCATCTCTTCAGATTCGAAAAATCGACTTGTTCAAGGTTCTGATACCCAATATAAACCGTCTGGAACCGATTCACCGCAGCCCTTCTCCCAGGTTGAACTTAATGACTAGACTATTTTTCTAATGTCATTTGTACTTTTAGAAATGGATGATAGAGGAAATAAATCTTTAATTAAATATTTTGCAATCTGTTCCAATTTAAAAATTAGAGTAAGAAACACACATAATAATTATCCTATTACTTAAAAGTAATTTAAATTACTTTAAAGTAACATATACATAATTTAATACGTATCTTGTTAATTTGTGCGGTTTGTAATTAAGATAGTACTGTAGCTTTAGCATCATAGTGCATTATTATTGCATTCATACATTATTACTGTATAAGGGAGGGATAAAAATTAGGATTGAAAATTATGTCGCCAGTATTGAAAGTTTGAGAAGCACTGGGCTACGCATTACTTTCTGTGTCTTTTTAAATTTATTTTTGTTTGAAGTAGACACATTTTGAATGAAAGAAAGCTCCTTTCCATAATAAATCGTAGCAAATTGATTTAAATTTTCTGTGTAGTATTTGAATACTTGGCAGCAGATTTCTGTGGCAAATACGGATGCAGGAAAGCGCTTTTTTATATCTAAAGCGAAGGAAAAATGTTTGTTAGGAAATGAAAAAGATATTTTTCCTCAATAAAAAAAAAAGTCCTTCAAGTGTTATCTTTGTAGAGGACCTCGCCCCAGGGTGAGAAATAATTTACTCTCCACCTGCGTTTCCTCAAGGAAAATTTTCTTAACAGGTCTTCAAAAGAAACCTATTGAACCATATGCGATGCATTTAATCACAACTAGTATTAGAAATTATTTCAAAAACTTTCTTGATTATGATATGTTATTATATTTCCTTTGATTTTTTTAATGAATGCCAAGAAATATCTATTCGTAGAGAAAAAAAATTCCGATCATTTATTTTATATGTATTGGATTGAAAACGTTTATGTGCTTTTTGTTCCATATTTTTTTTGTAAAAAGTTAGTTTTGTTTCTCAAACTGAAATAAAAATTACAAGCGTTCTTAAAGATGAGAATCAGTTGAGTTGACGAAAGGAATATTTCACACATACATTGAATGTTTTTTTTGTTCTTGAGATACAGAGCAACAAGTGTTATTTTTACTTTGAAAAAAAAAATGTCAGGATTCTTGCATGGATTACAGATAGATAGATTGTTCTCACTCGGAAGCAATGCGAGAGATAGTTCCATAATTTTGAACCCCAGTCCAGAGATGAGGATGGCACTTGAGCTGGTACCTCACACTCCAAACAAGATTTTAAATATCAGCAGATTTAGCATGCGTCAGCTCCTGTGGGTCTTAAGTGATACATCACCCTGTTCAATTTTACGGCCACAAGTTCACGACCCTGACATTACAGGAAAGTCCATATTCTGCACAGCACTGACTGTTGGTAAAATTTCTATTAAAACTTTTCAATGCGGGATCAATAAATTATATCACACCATTTAGATTTCCTGATATCATACAGTCGATAGAACTCTAGATTTTCTATAAGTCACATTTTCTCTGTTTTACTCTTGAACACTTTCACTAAAATCCTTGTAAGAAATTCCTTTTTGTATCAAGAAACATACTTATTTCTTGCATAAATGAAATCCTGTGTATTGTCAAAATAACTTCCTACTTGTGAATACTTCTCTCTCTTAATGGTTAGACTAAACAAGTTTCCTACTTATGCCAAAATAAACTTAAAAGTGTTATTATATATATAAGGCGCTTTTATTACAGTTATTTCATTTTTTTTTGTAGTCAGTTTAATAGGATTGCTTGGCAATATTGTTAACTGTGGACTGTAGAAATAAATATATAAATCTTTTGCAAACCAATTTTCAGTGCGAACATTTTGAAATTTCTACTTTTGTAAATGATTTTCTTTTTAAAATAAATTTATTTCTTCCCACGTTTTGATCTCTTCCGAAATAAATAAGAATAAAAACTAAAGGAAAAAAAAGTGTTCAAAAAAGGACATTTCATTCAAAGCTTAAAAATTTTTTGTTGTAAAATCAGTGATTTAGCGAAAATTTATACACGGTTTTAAAACGAGTTTACACATCAAGGCGACATGCTATAGTCTGAAATTTAAACGACAGGAAGAAGGTGCTGTGATATGCAAATGATTAGCTTTTCAGCGCATTCAGACAAAGCAAACGCCTGTAGCGACACCTACAATGTGTTTAAATGAATAAATTGTTAAAGCCGGTTTCTTATACACAAATTGCATTTGAACGTTGTTGCCTGGTGAAAAGGTGGTGTGATGCCTCGTCTAAGAAGCAGAAATACGTACCAGCACGTTTCTGACTTTGATCAAGGTGGAATTGAAGCGTACTGGGATTGCGGTTTGTTTATTGTATCACAGTAATTCTTCTCGCGTTGGTCGAGATCCATTGACTGTTAGCAGAATACGGAATCGATGGGTTCAGAACGGTAATATGGAACGCCGTGCTGGATCTCAACGGCCCCCTGTCACTAGCAGCCGAGAAGACAGGCATGTTATTTGCATGGCCTTGATGGATCGTGCAGCCACATCATGAGCTCTAAATTAAGAATCGGAGTCGTTTGGAACACAACAAGTGTCTACACGAACAATTCAATGACGTTTGCAGCAGCATGGATTCTCAGGTCGGAGGCCATGGCTGAGCCTACCCTTAATGCTGCATCACAGACTGGAGCGTCTTCACTGGTGTGATCAACGACGAACCTGGGCACACGAATGGCGAGACGTCATTTTTTCAGATGAATCCCGGCGCTGCTTGCAGCATCAAGATGGTCACATCCGTGTTTAGTTCCATCGTGGTGAACACACATTGTCTGCGTGCATTTGTCATCGCAATATAAGCCCATTACCTGGTGTGATAGTATGGGATGCTATGCATACATGTCTTAGTCATCTCTTGTACGGATTGGTGGCACTTTGAGCAGTGTACATTACATTTTTGGTGTGTTACGACCCGTGGCTCTAACCTTTATTCAAGCCCTGCGAAACCCTACGTTTGAGCAGGATAATGCCCAACCGGATGTTGCCGGTATCGTAAGGATCTTTCTTGATACAGAAAATTTTCGCCTGTTGCCTTACCATATCTGTCGCCAATGGAAAACATCTGGTCCATGGATGGCGAGCGACTGGCTCGTCACCATAAGCCAGTCACTACGGTTGATGAGCTGTGGCATGCATCGTGTTGAAGTTGCATGGGCATCTGTACCTGTACATGCCATCCAATCTCTTTTTGACTCAATGCCTGGGCATATAAGTGCTGTTATTAGCGTCAGAGGTGGTTGTGTTCTGGGTACTTATTTATCAGGATCTATGCACCCAAATTTCTTGAAAATTCAAACGCTTGTTATTTCTATTATAATACATTTGTCCAATAAATATCTTTTTTTATCTTCTTTGTATTGCAATTTTAATGACCAGTAGTGTACACATATCATTTAAAAGGAATCCTATTTTAAGAATATGCATTTACCTCACAAAAAATAAAAAATTACATTGCACTAGTTTGAACTAGCATTTCCATGCTATTTTTATTCGATAACGTATATAAAATAGAAAATTTTCTTTATGTTTTATTATTGAACATAATGTGTGTGAGAAAAACAGTAAATAATGAATGGAATTTATTTGTACCCACAGATTGGATTGGTTGTGTCCCAAATCAAGAAAAAAAAAGAAACAATCTTTTATTCAATTTAATTTGAAAAGCATTGTTTTTTTATCCGATAAATTCCAGGAATAATTTCGAATTGACAGAAGATGAAATAATGAAAATGGGAGTTTTGAATCTTTGACCATTTGTATTCGGCTGTAGAAAAAGGGAAAATCATTAAAATCTAGATTTTATAATACACAGGGTGGCCCAGGATCATTAGGACACTCTTTGAGGGGAGGGCATAACAAGGATTCAAAATTGCACAGCAATCCATGATCCGCAACGTCTTTGTTCACCGCTAGGTGGCATTGTTCACAAGAGTATTTAATGGAACAGACGTGCATTACCGCAGTGATTTGAGCTGTCATCGCCCACAGAGGAGTATGGAACGTTTTACAAACACCGAGAGGGCAGATATGCACCTTACTTACGGATTGACAGAAGGAAATGCAAGAGCAGCAGAAAAAGTGTATCCCGAAAGGTACCCATTGAGAGATACACTATACCGCCGGATGTTTGCTATTTTGCAACACAATTTGTGTGAATATGGATCATTATGAGGCAATAAGCATAATCAGGGTCGAAAACTTTTTATTCCCTTCATAGAATAAAATGTGTTGGTTACCGTTCCAAAGGAATCCGAGTACCATGTTGGGAATCACTTGTGGCCCGTCTTCACTCGTAATGATCCATATTCACACAAATTGTGTTGCAAATTATCAAAAGCGGTCCAGTTCATCTCTCGATGGTACTTTTTACAACACAATCTTTCTGCTGCTTGTGCATTTCCTTTTACCATTCCATAAATCAGGTGCATATCTTCCAGCTCGGTGTTTGTAAAGAGTTCCATACTCCTCTGCGGGCGATGACGGCTCAAATGACTGCGGTAATGCAGGTATGTTTAAATGCTTTTGTGAATAATGCCATCTAGTGCCGAACGGAAACGTTTCCAACCAAGGGTTGCTTTGCAAATCCGAATCCTTGTATTGTCCCTTACCTCCCCGTAAAGTTTTCCCCAATGATCCTGGGACATCCCATATAGTCATTTTCATCTATCTTTTGTTGAAATTTGGTTTTTCTTCTTATTTCTTCCTTTTGTATTAAAAAGGATATTGTCTCTAAAACGTGTGCATGTTAAAATTTGCTTCAAATTAAGGCTGTTTTTTATATTTGTTGCGATTTTAAAAATCATGAGGAAATTCACAAAGTGATTAAAAATCCAAGTTTCAATGAGTTTCCACAATTCAAACATAATCCTACTTAAACCATCATAAATGAGTAACTTTTATTAAACTATTGTTTTGCAGAATGCTTATTTATAAAAGCATTTGCTGTACAATGCATCGAAATTTCGAATCCAAATATTCTGAAAGCAATAATTTCCTTAAAGTGAATTTTATTGAAGTTTCTATTTTTATAACTTTTGTGACATTGAGATTACTATAGTAGTATGTTTTTGCATTAGATACCTTTACTTTGCATTCACTTCTGTTTTTTTTAAAATTTTTTAGTGGATGCTTCAGGAATGGCAAACTTAGTGATTGAGAGAGCGAAGCTTCTGCCTGTCATAATGGCGTTTTGTATACTTTTAGGTGTTAGCTTACCTTTGATATTTACGATACTTAAGGACAAATTGAACAGGTTCTTGCCATATATTAGGTAAGATTTTCAATCTTTTTTCATTTGACACACAATTTATTTTCGTTTGGATACTTTACCTAAAAGGCAGATATGTTTCGTAGAAGTAATATAAAATGGATTAAAATTTTGAATCCGTTATAAAAATTGCTTGCAAATTTCCGAAATTGAATACTGCGACGACAAAACATCGACAAGGTATCTTCACTAATAGCTTTAATTCTGAAGTATAAGACTCAATCCTTGTAGCATCGTTTGAAAACTCTTGTCCAAATGAGATACCCATGAAATAAAAAGGAACTAAAAGAGGATATAATTGTTACCTGGGGCATCATGTAATAACGAAGGAAGAGATTAAAACTATTTTCATTTCAATGAAACATCGATGTGAAGTTGTAATAAAAAATTAAGGTTACCCCACTAAGCCCTGATAACTCACTGATATCATCAGTATCAAATATTAATCTATAGTTATTGCAGCATAACTTTTTTGCGTTGCAAATATTTGAGTTTTTTTTTTTGTGTGTATTGAATTTAGTATTTTAGTAGTTAAAAAACATAATAATTTTAAAAAGTGTCCACAATTTTGGCCACATCTGTGTGTGTATATATATATATATATATATATTTCAAAAATATGCACAAAATAGTTATAAACCTAAGATAATTATAGTCATGATAGAACAAAGTCTTAGCCACAGTAGTACTAAAGTAAACTCCTGGCCTTAGGAACCAGGATTGAAGGTTTAAGCAAAGTTTTTCGGCCAGCCAACCTTCACCTGAATTTGCCAATACTCTGGGCCATAGGGAAGGTAAAAAATTTCTAGAGAAGTTTAACTATTATAACAAATAAAACCATAATCTAAAAAAAAGGATAACATTTTAGCCTATAATAATTACTAGAATATGTTTAACAAAGCTAAAACAATTATATAACACGTGAGTACAGCAAAACCATTTCCCGGGCAACGGAAAAGTGAATATCAGTGATGCATAAAATTAGTAAGTTTTGATAAGTCTATACATATACATTTAAAAACTCTAAATTCTGTTTTAAAATTTATAGAAAATACAAGTACAGCCCAGAAATATACAATTAATTTTAAATAAAATATAATATTGTTAATTTACTTATCTTGAGGCGCCATCTATCGATTAAATGAACAACTAATAACATATTTCTTACACTAAACTGTTCGGTGTATAACATTTTCTAAAGTTAGCAGCGTTTCCATGATCCATACAATGTTTAATAAAGTTATTAAAATTTAAATGTATATTAAATTTATCACTAACTAATACGTTATTACGATAAATTAATTGAAAATAATACTTCTATATATAGATATAGATAAGTTCGAATTCCATATATATATATATATATATGGAGAGAGAGAGAGAGAGAGAGAGAGATTGTTCGATAGATAATATATATAATGAATTCCTTTATTTTTCTCTTGAGGGTTTTTAATTTGTAATGGTCATGAGCCCTACAGGACTTTGCGTAAATAATTAACAGTTAGCTTACCATCCTAAAGGAATTTAACCGTAACTTTAACACTTCAAAATTATGTGGTCAGCGTTTTTTGATTAGAACTTATGTAATGTCCATCGCTCGATATTTTTCAGCAATCAGAGGAGGTTTTTTCACGAAAGTCATATGATTTTAAGAACTCAAAGTTGGCGATTTGTACAAAAGCCGAAAATCTATGGAAATCTTACGCCGCTTTTTGTCGTCGTCATGCTATGCTGTTTGTGTTGTGTGTATGTCTGCTATTTATGTGATATGTTCTACTAAAAATAATGTGGATCAGAAGCAACGAGTTTACATTATCATGTCAATACACTACTACATCCACAGGATAATAAGTCATCAATAATTAATAATTCAAATATAACACTATTCGGGAGTCTTGACAAATATATATATACAGGGTGTCCAGCCTTAATGTGACCCAATAGCTAATTCCCAAACCGTTCGGTTTAGATATGCACTTCCAATTTGAAAAATGTTTTTAAAAAGGTAAAGAATATTTTAACATGCTTTTTTTAAAAAAAACCAAAAACAAAACCCATATACAAAAAAATTTACAAAAATTAAATCTTTATACGGTCCCCAGGTCCTATAACTTATATTTAGGAAAAGATTCAGTTCACACAAAAACAAAGTAAACATAAAAAGTTTTATTTTATTACGATAAAAACTGGTCGAGTTGTGGAACTTTGAAAACCATACATTTCATCCATTTTCTCTGCTATTTTCAAGAAGCTAGTAAGGGGCCGTCTCCAAAGTGAAATTAGTTGGAACTCTGCTAGGAAACTTTCGCTCTTGCACGTCACTCTTAGGTAAATCGTTTTTAAATTTAAACGCATACGTTAATAATACAATAATTGAGTACTTAAGAAATAAAATTTATTCTGTGTACGTGTAAAACATAGAAAAAATAAAATATTTTGGACGAAGAAAACATTTCAAAAGCAGTTCCAAAAAAATAGACTTATATGCTACGGTTTCAGTCTGATTTTCTGCGTTTTAGCTGATTATGATGCATGTTAAAAGTCTGTTGTGTAATCGCTTGCAATTGCATACAGTCGTATTCTAATATTACGATTTCTAGTGCGGGAGAACGAGAATGGTACTGTTTTATGGGCAGTGTAATCGAAATAAGAGAGAGGCAGCCAGACTTTATGCCATTAAATTTCCCACTCGAAAACATCCATCTTATTGTACAATTGCCCGTACTGTTCAACGCTTGTATAAAACTGGGAATTGTCATAGACGTATTCCTTTGTCTAGTGCCACACCTCCAAGCTTGCGGATACCCTCTGAGAATGTTCTAGGATATGCCCAGGCTCATCCTGAAAGTAGTGTCCGGGATATTAGCAAGGCTTGTTCCTACTCAAAATCGACGGTGTGGAACATATTACGTACGTAAGGTTCATATCCTTATCGTCCAGTCCTGGAGCAGGAACTAATGCCCGGGGACCTGGAGCATCGTTTTGATTTTTGCAATTTCGCGTTAAACACACTGGGTGAAAATTCAGATTTTTTGAATGAAGTTTTGTGGTCGGATGAATGCCAGTTCCCGAGGCAAGGCACTATTAATACACAGAATACGCATTATTGATCCCTCGAAAACCCACATCTAATACGACTGAATCGCCTGTAAGTGCATTGGTCGGTTAATGTGTGGGGCGGAATATGGAAGAGCACCTTAATTGGCCCAATGTATTCGATGGACCTTTAACATCAGAATCATACACAGAAATTTTATCTGGACCATTAGCCGATTTTTTAGAAGATGAAGTTTCCTTACGGGATTTGTCACGCATGTGGTACCAGCATGATGGTGCACCCGCACACAAATCTGTGTAACCATGTACATTTTTGGCGCAGACATTTGACACTCGAATAATCGGCTACGGCTGTCAACAGGAGTGGCTCCCTCGATCACCCAACCTAAGTCCTCTGGATTTCTTTCTCTAGGGCTTCCTAAAAAGCAAAGTGTGCGAACGTGAATTCATAAGTAAATCCAATTTACTCAATCAAATCAGCACGGCATGCAGGCTGTGACACCAACTATGGTGCAGAAGCTACAGGCGTAGTTTTTGACGCGGGTTCGGTACTGCATTTCTGCGGAGAGAAGGCAGTCATTTTGAACATTAATTAAGTTAATTTGGTCATTCTGATATAATAAAGCCCCTGATTCATGAATGGTGCATCATACCCCTTTATGTTACAATTTGAACGGTAAATCCTGTATTCTTTTACTGCTATTTGTTAAAACAAGCTGTTTTAATGTTTTCGGTACAAGTAGTATTTCTTTAAATTAACTTTTATTGTTTGCCATACAGTAATACAAATAATCGATCTATGATGTTCACTACAACGTTTTAATATTACTATAATGCTTTTCTTTTGCTCTTTCTGTAGATAGTGAATTACTGTTCTCTAAACTCAATTTAAATACGCCCTCCTTTTCTGAGCAATTTCGATGCTTCAACTTTAGGTTGGCATAACTCGGTCAGTTTTTATCGTAATAAAATAAAACTTTTTGTATTTACTTTGTTTTTGTGTATTGAATCTTTTCCTAAATATAAGTGATAGGACCTGGGGAGCGTGTAAGAATTTAATTTTTGTAATTTTTTTGTAAATGGGCTTTTTTGGTTCGAAAAGTACTTAAAAACATTCCTTTTCTTTTTAAAAACATTTTTCAAATTGGAAGTGCATATCTAAACCGAATGGTTCGGGAATTAGCTATTGGTTCACATTAAGGCAGGACACACACCCTGTATATATATATATATATATATATATATATATATATATGTCTCAGGTTCATAGGGGCAAGCTTTAAGGGATGGTACTGGACATCATAAGGATTCAGATTTGTACAGCAACCCATGGTCAGAGACGTCTTCGTTCGCCGCTACGTGGCCTTATTCACAAGTGTATTTAAGCAAACAGACCTGAGTACCGCAGTCATTTGAGCTGTCCTCACCGCAGAGGAGTGTATAACGTGTTAGGAACATCGAACTGGCAGATATGCACCTGATTTATGGATTCGAAGAAGGAAATGTACGATCAATACAAAGATTGCTTCGCGAAAGGTATCCACAGACGCACCGGACTACCTCTTGTTTGCTAATTTGTATCACAATTTGTGTGAATATCAATGAATACGAGGTAACAAGCATAGTGAGTCGTCAAACACATTTTGTTCCATGTATGGAACAAAATGTGTTGGATACCTTTCGAAGGAATCCGAGTATTATATTGGGAGTTCTATTTAACGAATTTTTCTCTTTCCTCGATTAAAAGGAAAGCAATCAACTCTTATTTAACGAAAAATAAACCCCGAATGAACGAATTATTTCAGCAGCTGAAAAGTCTTTTTTTATTAGTTTGTATTAGAAAAAAAATTGGACTATTTTCCAAATGTCATCTTTTTAACTCAGAACAAAAGAAGAAGAAAAAAAGTCTTTTTGTAAGCAGGATATTTTTACCGAAAAAGGCGAAGACCATTATTATACTTTACAAATGCAGATGAGTCATGAGTGTAACCTATCGTATAAGTCTTGAATAGGACAGTAAATTCCTTTCTTACCTTATTCTAATCCACAATACAGGGGAGGGGGTACACACCCTTCAAGTGTATCAGTCTGGTAGCGAATTCTCCTGCATATGTATATATGTATCTATATATATAAATACAAACTTTATAAAATAAAGAGAATTATATATAAACCAAGCTTGCAAAAGTGAAAAGCGAAGTTACGAGTAAAATATTGTATTTAATTAATTTTCAATTTCTGTGAAATCTAACGAATTTTTCTTTTTGGACCTTCTAATAAAATTTATCATACTTTTAGTCACGCTGCAGCCTTTCCTCCTCAGTCTGCTTTTATGAGTATCTTCACAGCCGTTGGCACTTTTTTCGGTAAGTTTTTTTTCTTTCAAATCTGAAATTCAATCAAATATCTAATTCGCGAGCGTGATTCTTCGAAAAGGTGTTGAATTACAGGAAGTGTTTGAAAGACAAATTTGCCTTAATGCAATTAAAGAAATAAATGTTGACGATAAAAGAGCTGAATTAAAATTTTAGGAGTTTGGGTGTCGTCCTGCAAAAGTAGCACCGTAAATGTATTTCATCGTACCTCGGAAATTCATTGATTAAAATTTTTAAAATGCTTGTGTTATTTTGAAGAAAAATTCTTTTCGATATGTACTATAGAAGTCAATCGATTAAAAATCTCGCCAGAAGTTTCTAAAAATAAACTCCTATTTTCAATCCCATTGAACCCTATTTTCACTGAAAGATTATAAATGGATTTACACTTTATAAAATATCATGAATGCTTTAACAGAATTTTCTGATGAGTTTTCGATACTTACATATAAACGCCGTGCCAATGCGATTTTCAATGGAATTTTCCTTCGAAATGTTAAATCAATTACACTGATTTTTTGGCAGAAAATAGCTAGCTAAGTTTCCTAGAGGGTCTTGCCCTGACTCTAAAAATTCATTACAAAATAACCGTAACTTCGATATCATAGGAGAGGTCAATTTGAGTAGTTTTTTTGTGCAATCGAGTGCTCCTTCAAGAGGGTCATTTGTAAGGGAGACGTCCTTTTCGACCAGAATGGGGTCCAAAATCCAACGCTTTCACGAAATAAATTCGCCCTTTAATGTTCAGCGTAAATTTCGACGTTGCTATGCCTGATGCAAAAGAAGTGCAGCGATGGTATGGAAGCAGCCAGGGTAACAGAAGACACCTTAAAGAATACTTGGCGGGTATTAAGATACCTCCGAGATTTTCTCCGAGCTACCAAGGGAGCAATTGAATGAGCAAACATATATAATAATTGGATCAAAATAAATAGTTTTTATGAGGGCAAAACTTTTAGTTCACACTGTATTTTTATTATTTATATATATAAGCTTTTATTATAATATATATTTATCAATATTTGCTCACGTCAAACAGTTTCAAAATCCATTTCAATTCATTTTCTATTTATGAACGATTGAAAATAAGTTTTTACGGTTAGACCTTCATAAAATTTGTATATTTTCTATTTGTTGAAACAGACCATATTCGAAACTCGACAAAAATGAGCATTGCGAGACGCATTTAAAGTTATGGAAACACTAGCAGGTATACCCGTTCTTCGCACGGGTGAATTGAAAAATTAAACTATACAGATTGAAAGATAAAGAAGTTTTTAATGAGTTTATTTTACGTAAATTACAAATTAAAAAAATCTTTTTGCATATCTCAGGTGAACAAAAAAAAACATGTTTGTTAAATTTTAAATCTGTAGATCTAATAGCTGATAAAAAGGATTTTTTTTATATTTATAACGCCCTGTAACTCTTGTAGGTCGATTTTTAAAAAACACCTTCCTTAGCTGATCTCTGCTCAGCAAAAGTAGCACATTGCTATAAATTTTGCGTAATGCACACTTAAAATAGTGTAAATTTATATTAAGATATGTAATACATTACTATTACTTTCTGTTGTATTTATTCAATGTTAAAATTGTTATATTATATCATTTTCAGATTTGGCGAGTTATTGCATGTACCATTTTGAGATTTGGCGACTAATTCCATATACCAATACCAGATTTAGCGACTAAAAGATTAATGTGTAACCCTAAAACTAATAAACTTGTGGTTAATACAAATAAAACAAACAAAAGAAAAGTGTTCTTTATGTGAGAAAGGGGAGGGTGAATGCGTCAGCAAATTCTTGCCGTAATATAAACATTTTTCTGAATATAGAAATAAAGAAAAGAATCGTGCATGTGAAAAAAAAATTATGTTCTAACTGCTAAATATTTTTTATTTTTATAAAGCAATACGTTTAGAAGTGATGATAAGAATTAAAATAATATCAATACCTATAAAAGGTGATAATACGATTGACACTTAATATTATCATATTTTTATTAACTTGATTTCTTGTATGTCTGTCCAGTAGGAATTTTGTAATTGATTTTAAACTGACTTCCCGATGAGCCAGAGACTTGAAATTTGAACCATAGCTCAGAATGATGTAGTGGAAAGACAAAGTTTATCTATTTTAAATACCAGAAGCGATAAAAGTATTTATTTTAATATAAGGATCAATTTGTTACTACCAAGCGTGCATAGAAAAAAAAAGTTCATGAAAAAAAAAGCATAGAAATAAATTATAAATTTTTATTGTATTTATAGTTCACTATTTTGGCGATAATGGCTTACACATAAAAGATAGATATATGCTGCCTCGGGCTTTTTTGTTTACCTGATTATATATGTATAACTCTAACGGTTTTTGCAGCTCACGCCAGAATAGCTTCAAATGTGGCAGAATATTTTTCTACTTACTTGACATTTATCGTTATATTTTCGACACTTCACACAATATCTTTATAAATTATAGCTAATGTGTTATTCTGATGTATAGCCATATTATTGTAAAGTTTAATTAAAACCCATTCAGATGTTTTTGCATGAAAGAGTAACTAACATCCATACATACAAACTTACGTGTTTATAATATTAGTAAGGATTAATTAAAATAATATTAAAATTAGCAATTCCAAAAATCATACAACTTGAAATAAAGTTCAACGGCTTTTCCTCAATAGTTCTGAAGCACACAGATAGAAAAGACAAAATTTCAAAAATACAGGAAGTAAAATTTAAAGTTCTTCCACAGCTACAACTGAATATTTAGCCAAGTAATTGATTGCTAATCAGCCAGACATTAAATATAATTACATAATGAATGTGATTAAACGAAGAATGTAATAAAAAAGAATGAAATTATATATGACGAATGAATTAATTATATCTGACATTTTTGGCAATTTTTTCCGTTGAATTCTTTCAGCATCGAAAGGAAAATGTACATTTTTTTAAAAGAATAATTTTATGTATGAAAATAAATGAAAAAAGAAAAATTTTCAGCATTACAAAATTCCATAAATATTTTAAAGGAATCCGCTTCAGCTCGTAGCAAATAACTTAAGTGAGAGAGAGCATAAAACAATTGAATTCCCCTAATCTTTCATCACTCACAAAGCTATCTCCTCCCCTGCCCATTTCTAAGCGGAACCATGAGCAGAGTGACCTTCACTGATTCTCTCGCGCATGCGCAAAGCACACAAAATTTTGCGAAAGTTTGTTTTTAAAGTTTTCATTACTTTTGAGGGATTCATTTTTAAGATGAAGTTTCAAAATTTCACACATCGATTGCAAACAATGGTAATTTTTGAACAAAAAATGTAATAAAAATACCACATAGATGAATTCTCGCAAAGACAGTATTAGACGAAAGCCACTTTTTTTAATCTGTAATTTTTAAGCAATTTTTCAATCTTCGTACATAGTACGGATAATATTTGTCTAAACATGGAAAAAAAGTTTCATGCGATTATCTTAATAAATGACGTAGTTATTAAATGTTTAATTAAAATTTTAAGTATTTTTTGAAAAATCGCAAACAATTTTTTTTTCCTATTTTATTTTTTAAATGAGTAATTCTAAAAGAGAAAAGAATGAATTTTCTAATGCATTATATCAATTCATTAATGCAAAAAGAAATTCGCACGGAACGATTTAGAAATCATTATCATAAAAACGCATCGATTTTGTCTCATTTAAGAAAATCGTAAATAATACAAATATTACTATTTTGTAAAAAAAATTATACCGTATCGTGGCGAAATAAATTATCTTTTCGATTCTGTAATTATTTGTTTGTCTGAGTTTGATAGAAGAAATTAGATTGCTATTTTAAAAACGTGGGAAAAGTCGGAACTTCACTCCGTTGAAATGGAATTGACGCTCGGTGGAATAAACAACACATAGGGATAAAACAATTAAGGTTTTTAATTAATATCTTTTTAACTAATTGCAATATCGGAATAAATTATAGCCTATGTGTTATTCTGATATATAAGCTATATTATTGTACAGTTTCATTAAATCCATTCAGTTCTTTTTGCGTGAAAGAGTAACAAACATCTATAAAAACTTTCACGTTTATAATATTAGTAAGGATATTATGTAAATTGCACCCATTAAGCAATGCGTAATTTTGTGTTGTGGCCTGTTTCCTTTCATATTTCAATATTCAGAGAAATCCCACTAGTCTTACTGAAACAGGAAAAATGTTCCAAGAAATGATTCTTTTCTTTGAAATTCAAAAATAGTATAAAGCTTATGTGAGAACGAGTTTTCATTGCTGCATTATAAATAAATTTGTCTGATAAGTCGACGTGATTTGTCTTTTCCTGTAACGAAAAATAATAGGCATCGAAAACTCAATGATAAGTAAAAATGTGTAATGAATTTGAGTGTCCAAGGTCCTTTTTCAATTTGCTTCACGATTGATTACGTAATGAAGCATGCCATTGTGACTCTTGTTTGCTTTTTTGTTTGAAATGAGAATCTGGCTTTCTAGAATGGACACCTTTGTAATTTTAGCGTCATTTTTTAGACAGTTCAAAATAAATAGAGTTTGACTTGTCCAAATGTTTTGGATCTCTAAGATGAAAACAATTATAAAAAGATCTCAATATATGTATATAATGAGCTGACTTGTTTCACATCACCCATATGTTATAAAGAACAGCAGATTACATTGTACTACTAATTGCTTTTAATTAATTAATTTTCTGATGTAAAATGATAGTTCTATATTCCATCACCTATTGAGTAATTACCACATTACATTTTAAAGAAAAAATTTCGAAATTTTAAAGGCGTGGATATGAAAAGGCTCTTTAACAAAAACTATCTTTGCAAGAATAATGTTTCATTTTGGTGTATTTTTTCGAATTGAAAAATATGAATATTTAATTACAATAATTTTACTGTTATTCTATAAAATAATTTCTTTAACAGCTGTGCCAACATTTTTCCTTCGTTTCGCTGCTGTTGATCAGAAGCGAAATAGGTTGGAACCTAGGAAGATTCGAATCTTGAACATTGTTGCTGTCGGTATTGGCTGTTTAGCTGCTATAGCAATGCTTTTGAGTAGTCATTATCCCGTAGGTTATGTGACACACGAGAAGAAAGACTGGGTAAGTTGATTTATTGATGAATACGCACAATATTCATATATATAAAACATTTATTACCATCTAAAGAGCTAAGATAAAATTAACGTGAATTATTACATACAAATTTCCTTAAAAAATAAGCGCTTTAAATGATATTAATTAATTATTGGTCACTATTTTCTGATAACAATAATTTACTTACGGCGAGAAGCATCCGCTTAAAGCATTGATTGCTTAACGTCGCACTTTGAAGGTTCGCGAGGTCCTTTGGAGCCTTGGTCACCTGAGCTGGCACCCCCTCTCCTAATGGCACCAACGGAACGACTTTGAGCCTCGACAGATTTACCTAGCCTCTCTACACGGCGGCTCTTCAGTGCCATCAGGACTTGAACTTCGGCCATAGCATTCAATTTGCTTCTAACATATTTTATTAGAATTTATAGCTGTTGTGATGAATCCGAAATCTTTCAATAAGCCCAAATGATCCACTTTTGGGCTTATATACTTTATTTCCTGTCAGCAGGTGATCTTCTAAATTCTAAACAGTTATATGATCCATCCATTTCAAAACAAAGCAGCATTGTGAGAGATTTCCTCCCGTTGGTGATCTCAAGCAGTCACTTCATACAGCTACCGTTTCTGCACGAGAGTGAAACTGTAGTAGTATTTTTTGTGGTTTAGAAGTTATAACATCAATAAATGCCAATATATGATTACTGGTTTCGCCTGGATTCAAAGCAGTCTAATAGTTTTATCTACTTTTTTTGAATGGAACTTGATTTATTATTAAGGTCATATTTCTAATTTATTTTAATGCTTTTGAAAATTATTATAATTTCTTATTCCCAATGGCATTACCTGAAAGCATTCAAAACTAATTCTTAATGCAATCTAAAATTCAACTTCATTTTCGTGATCAAATTAATTTTTGATTTTAAGATTTTAATTACAAAATGTTGTAAAATTTTAAAATTTGAGTTAAAAGAAATGTTTTTTGCAATTTTTTCGATTTTGTCATCTTAAATAATGTACTCAACGTTTATACCAAAAGTTAAAAAATACACCTGAATGTTAAGCAAGGCAAGTCAATGAACTTTAAGTATTTCACGTGATTAAAATTCAAATGGAGAAATTCAATTTTTGTGTTAATTAATAAATAATTCTTGTGACGAGCCAAATTTTATTATTTTCAATAGTGCCCTTTGACTCTTCCTGTTTCTTACTATTTTATTATGTAAAAATATACGTGGCACATTATTGTGATTCTCAGGTATTTCAACAAAGATCTTGGGATACAAAGCTCATAAGGAAGATATAATTTTCTCTTTTGCAGCTCATTTGTAACGTGTCTCGCATTTAAAGGCAAAATACACAATAAAATAGTGGGTTCAGAATCTCTTAGAATTATAAGATACAAAATAGTTTATCATGCTGTGGTAGTTCTAAAATTTATTAACAATGACAGAAATACATTCCATTTCATAAAAAAGTGACGCGTCAAGGAGTTAACCGAATAGGATGGTATGCACATATTTACGACAGAATATGCAAATGAGTAACTTTCAATTACTTATTATCTGAAGCTCTAGCACATTACAATGGAGAACCTGGAACAGTGCTATAAAGCGTAACTACCATGTGAATGCGATTCTGTCAACCCTCGTGAACTGTACCAATGCCTCTCAAATGGATTCGCGAACAATATGAACACTATTTGAGAGAGAACATGCAATTGACTAAGGGAAGTAAGATTAAGTTTGAAACAGCGCTAAAATTTTAGAATGGTATTAAAAATAAACTATGGTCTCTGTGATGTAGTCGCGCTCTTTTCCTTAATTGCTGGGAAGAAGTGGCCCTAATGGGCTAAGCTGTGATGTAGCCGCGCTCTTTTCCATAATTGTTGGGAAAAGGTGGCCATAATGGGCTGTGAACTCTGTTCCCACGACCCTTTTCTCATAGTCCGAGAGTGGACATGTTCCCCGGCCTGTGTGGAATTTCCGTTCCCACGCATCCTTGGCGACGGTGGGGCGTCAGTTCAGCACCCAACATTTGGACCAGGAATTTTCCCACGTTGGAGAAGCCGACAGACAAGGGACAAAGGGAGCCGAAAAGAGTGACCGAGAGCAACCTGGTCTTTAAAAGGCGCGGCGTAGGATTTTGAAGAGAGATCGGACGGGAGAACCGATTGGAGGCCTCTAAAGATCCAGCTTGAACGATTCAGCGAATTATCTCTTCAGCGATCCAGCGATAGCAAAAGACTGGCCGCAATTACCCTGCCTCTTCAATTATAATCCTCTGCGAAGTACTTTGGATATTACTACGAATGCAGAGACTGAACCTGATCTTGGAACGAGTGTTCTGTTTTAGTTGATCTTCACTTTAATAAATTTTATATTTATAAGCTGAGTGAAGTCATTACATCTCACTCAGAGTCAAGAAGATAGTGGTCATCCGATCACCGATCGCGGCTTTTAATGTGCCTTTACCAAACAGTGACTGCAATGACCGACCATCAATCGATGACTGAACGAACTAGCCTTAAATGCATGCTGCCGCTAACCATTGCACACCACCAGGGGTCGTTAGCAGTAGTGCCATGCAAATTTGACCTATTACCTCATGGATTACAGTAGAATTGTTTTCGGTGATGAGTCCCGCTTCCAAATGAGACCCGATGACTATTGAAGATCTAGGACACCTTACTTTCAACCACCCCACTGTCCGATAACCAAGATTTCATTTGATATATTCAAAACTCTTTGGTTGTCATCCATGACACCTTTACAATACGTCGAAGAGATTATACTCCTGTACTATAATCTTTCCTTTAACATACTCCTAAGGATATATTTTAATGCACTACCGCCCATAGCACGTATTTCTACAGCTCGTCTTGTTGCTTCTCCAACACTTTTTGACCCATGCGATCATCAGATCTCTTTCCAATAGTGAGGCTGTGAGGAGCAGGCGTCCCTGGATAGAGTCCATCTAATTCATCAACTTGAACGTGTAGAGATAGCAATCTCGTTGGACAGCATCCACCAACTCTACGAGTCAATGCCGAGCCAGATGACGGCTTGCATCAGGGCGGCGCAAGTGAGCCAACGCATTATATTTTTTTTCTTGCTTTGGCATTTGTATTTGCATTTGGCTGAATAAAACTTTCGTTTCCCAAGATACTGTCCTTTTTTTAATACGTATACGCCACCTCCACCAATTTTCGTCCCATTCGGACAATTCCTTAGTACGTCGCTTATTATGTTATGGAATAACATTTTTTCGAAGAAATTTCTTTCGGTACAAACCATTATGAATTAAAGAGCTAATATTCCATTTGTTTTCTGTTTATGATTGTGTTAACTGTTTATATTTTTCTAGATGTTCTCTGTGGTGATTCCTCATTTTTCAGGAACAGCTATTTTGTTAACATTGTACACGATTTATACATTGATACAAGCTTATCTCACATACGTTCAACGAAAGAGAACTACCAAAAATGTATTCATCCATGCAACTCTTGCCATGTGTGTCGTTGTAACGAACTGGACGTGTATCCTTTTTATAATTCGCTTCATTAAATACTTGTATTATGTCATATTTTTACTTGTTAACTAATCTAATAACAATTAAAACATTCTTCAGGGAGTATAAGTCACATCCTCTAAGCAGAATATTAGGACAGCAGAATCGAAAGCTTATATAAGAATATGGCGATAACATTATATCAGATAATAATGTTTTAGAGAGAGGGGAAGCGATTATATTACAGAATTAATACTAAAAATTTTTCATCCAGATGTTAAAGAAATATTTTGCTATATAGTGCTTATTTATATTTGGAATTATTATTTAAATTTTTTTCAGAACAAAAATTATCTATTAATCTTACTCTTCTTACAGCGGTGTGATAAGTACACAAGTAATTGGTAACACTTTGAAGATTGTTGGAAGGATCATGAAATGTTTATTTTTTAAAATAAAATATTACCAAGCTTTGTAATGAGATTATTTGCAGGTTTTAAAACCTTTTTATGAATGTCTAGAATGAATGGTGCAATTAATCTGTTTTCAGTTATTGGCTTTCAATGCGATAAAAAGTCTAAAAAAAAAAAAAAATATTACAACATTATTTTTAAACTATCAAATGAACAAACAAAAAAAAATGTAATCTACGGAATATTTTTGTAATAGTATGCATCTTTGTGGTAATCTATCAAGAACTTTTATGGGATATTGGAAGTTAAATTTTTTATTTTATTATAAAAATGCAATATTATACATTTCTATCATTTAAATTTTATGCAGTAAATAGAATAATAAAACTTGAAGATTTGCAAATAAACCATTAATATCTAATGATAACGTTTTTAAAAATCAAGTTTATTTACTTATATCATAAAATTTCTTTTATTTTCATTTGAAATGAGAAACTAATTTATTACGTTGGCATGCGTGCGTTTCTGTAGAAAAATAAGGAAAAAACTGAGGTTTTTTTTACGGATGGAGATACACACATACAGTGAACTGGTTGGAATATGATAATACGCTGGGTGCAGTTCCAAATTTATAAATTAGGAGAATTTAGGTGCAATTGGATTTAAGTATTTTTGCTTATCTATATTTGTGATGTTTTATATTAAAAATACAAAGGATGCTTTGGTTTTGTGTAGAACTATTTTTCTAATCATGAAACATTTCTGAAACTAATTCAAAGAATTTGGATCGATCTGTTAAGAAAATGCATTGAAAGATTTCATCGTAATCTCAGATGGTAATTAAGAAACTAACTTTCAAACAAAAGCAAGTCTTAGCGTGAAATATTTATGCATGCTTTAACTCTAAATATTAGCTTGTTTACCTTTTTATGCAGCTATGAAAGAAATGGGACCTCGTCTGGTGGATGCCGAGACTGGTGTCATTAGTCTGGAATCCAAAGAGGTACACAATCCAATTTATATATATATAAATCTTGTTACTTCTATGGTAAAGACTACATATGGATAGAGCAACGTTAATATTCACTCACTCAATAATCGAGTTCCTTTTCAGAGATGTTTCATTTTATGGATTTTAAAAATTTTCAATCGCAACTAGCACACTCGAAAGCGGAGACAAATTCAAGAATGTACATTAAGCTATCTCCCGCTCTGCAAAAAGGCGCCACTTTAGTATCACTACTGTGTGCTGGAATATTCAAGGTCGGATATTTTATTGATTTGATTTGAAGCCATTTTAAGCCAAAGCGAATGCTATTGATGACAGACCTCGTAATTTTGATCCTCGGTCAAGTGAAGAGGACGATACCTGAGCTGGTACCTCGCTCTTCTAACTTTCAAACCACGCTAACTGGAAGACTTATAATTTAATAAAAACCAACCATTGCGAGTCTTAAGTAACAACAACCTCGAGTTCGTTACTATGACCACTCGGCCATAATACTCTTTACATAGCTTCGAATTGACTGAGTCTTCTTGAATAGGAAGCATGAAACCTTTTACACTAAATCCTTAATTTAAACTGGCCATTAAAATTGCTTCATTAGAAAAAAATGCAAATAACAAAATGATATATTGTACTAGAAATAACAAGTGATTAAATTTTAAAGAAATTCGGAAGCATAAATCCAGAGGAATCAGTACCAGAATAACCATCTCTGGCAGAAATAATAACTCTTATACACCAGGGCATTGAGCCAAAGATTTATTGGATGGCATGCAAAGGTACATTTGCCTATGCAGCTTCAACACGCTGCCACAGTTCATCAACTGTCGTGACTGGCGTATGGGACGAGCCAATCGTTCGGCAACTATTTACCAGATGCTTTCTATTGGGGAGAGATCTGGTGAGACATGGCCTCAGACGAACATTTTCGGTATCAAGGAAGGTCCGTACAATGCTGGCAACATTCGGTCGTGCATTATCCTGCCCAAATGTAACATTTCGCAGAGTTCGTAAAAAAGGTTGAGCCATGTGCCTCGATACACCCGAAATATAGCGGTTACTGTTCAAAGTACCGTCATTACGAAAAATTGGTGACCTAGACGTGTATTCAATGCCATCCCATATCAACACTTCTTGTAATGAGCCAATATGACGATGTCGAATGGACATTGGAATGTACGATACCGCCAAACATGGATGGATTGTTGTGAATAGAACGTAGATTTTTCTGAAAAGACGACAGCATACCATTGCTGCTTCCAGGTTCGTCATTGATCACTCGATTGAAAGCTCTCCTAACTGAGAGTTCATGCTGATGCAAACGTCATTGAACTGTTTGTGCAGATCCTTCTCTGGCAAACGATTCCATTTCTTGACTCAGGGCTCACTACGTGGTTCTACGATCCGTTAAGGCCATGACGGTTACATGTTTGTTTTCGCGGCTGTTAGTGATAGCGGGCCATTGAGATCCAGTTTGGCATTCCATGTGATTATCCAGAGTCCATTGATTCTATATTCTGCAGACAGTAATAAGTTCTTGACCGACTCGAGCAGAGCAATATTGCGGTATGATCAACCAAAATCCCGTTAAGATGCCATTTGACCTCTCTTAAAATCAGAATCAGGCTGTATAAACATTCTTCCTCCTTACACGAGGTACCACAACCTTTCTCTAGACATTATTATTTATGAGAAATTTGCTGTACAATTTCTGCTGTAGTTGCACTACAGGTGCCTGATTTGCATTATGTTTTGAAAAGCTTATTATTTGCATATCATGGTATCATGTAAGTGTCACATGTGTAGCGTTTCGCCTTCTTGGTGTAGTAACTTTAATGGCCAGTAATTTCATTTCATTTTGTGATATTGTCATTTTTTCTATGAACGGTAATTCAAAAAGATATTATTCTTGGCATGACGATTGCGCAGCAACGGAAACAAAAATTATAAGAACCGTTTTTGTTTTACGATTTATGCAAGGAAGAATGAAAGTAAAAGTAATCTTTTTTCGGTTTTGAGTATACTTGACACTTTCTATTTATCAAAGAGAATAAGTGATGTTAGATGAAATAACATTCTAAAACAGGAATAAATCCCATAATTCTACTTAAAGTCTCTTATCATCCCACTGAACTAAATCATGGTTAAATTTTGACGAGGATAAAAAATGAATAAAGTGATTTCAAAAAGGTAAATAAATATCCAAAAGAAAGATGTTACCACATTTGATAAGGGATTAGTAATTATTATATAACAAAAAATTTCTTTAAAGAAATAATTTATATTTTCTCGAAATAAAATTTTACCCTAGCTCTTAAATGAATAAATAAATGCAAACACTGCAAAGCTTGCTTTTGTTGAAGCTTGTATTTATTTTGTTTTTGAAAACGTGACATATTCCATCATTTTGTTTGAATGAAAAATTTTGAAAATACTTTTGAAAGAATTGTTCTTTTTGAAAGAATAATTAATAGTCTCAATCCATGTTGCTGTTGTAATTACTTATGTCACCTGTCTGACGTAGTCAGATCGAGGCCCACGAAATTCATCATGGCAACGGGCTAGATCTACGCCTGTCGTTAGCCTAAGCTTTGAGCCCCCATGAAGGTGACAGTACGATTTTGCTCACACAACATCAATCCATGTAACGTCATAGCCACATGATTAGGACAAGCGCGTTTTTCTCGCCTCAAATTCATGGGACGTGTCCTAATCATATGATAAATGCAATCGTATCTTTTCAGCTAATCACTTCCTGCGCTTCGTTATTGCCCGCTTTGGCTCTTTGCATAAATTTTCTTTTAAAAACTTGTCAACAATAATGATGTACATAAATGAAGATGAATCCAATGAGATTTTTAAAACCTTTGGAGGATTTCTTAAAATGATACATTGGAACATCCAATTCAGATTGAATCAAAATTTTACAAATGCAAGTTCGTTGGAGTCATGAATTGCTTTTGGGAGAAATCACTTTCATAAATGACATTTTCTTAGACAAGTTCAAGAAAAATAAATGTGACATAATTTTTGACGCTGATACAGTCTTCAACTATCGAGACACAGAAATGAATTTACATGTTATTTCAAAGACAAATTTGTTCAATTGAAATGACTGTAATCTGTCTTAGGAAATTGAAATTACGTACTCATTAAATAAAGATGGTGAAGAGAGATTCAGGTCCAGTGTTAAGAAGGAAAAGTTCAATTAGGAGCTCTTTAAACAATGCTTCAAGGATAAGTATTTTTCATTTTACTTACCTTTGTGCCGACCATTTCATTTGCTTTTATAAAACATCATTAAATGATATTTCTTCTTTGCTTCGCTCGTACTTTATCTTGTTTTTTTAATTTCTTCAGTTGCTGTTTATAAATTTGTCTTTTCAATAACATTTGACTGGGTAAAAAACTGCTGAAAAGTTGATTCTTTTCCCTTGATCAGATGTACTATCCTTTCTGAGAGCATTGACATTTTCCTTTAAAATCGCTTTAATAACATCAAGCAGTTAAAAATTAGTATATGTTATAAAATATTTTATTTTTTCGATGGAATTTAACTTAATGAACTTTGGATAAAAGCATGAAATAAAAATGTCCCATTTCTTTAAAAAACAAGTCAATTTGTTTTAGAAATTTACTTCTATTTTTGAGAAGATACGGTTTTAACTTTTTGATAGAATACCACTTGAGCTTTTTTATTGATTTGAGGGTTAATGATATTCAGGTACATGAGGAAAGGAAGAGGAGCCCTCGGGGATTCCTTCCCAAATACAATGGATTTTCGAGAAAGTGCCATTAACTTTAATTCTGAAGTTTCTTTATCTCAAAAAACCATTTATCCAAATGAGAATGAAATGCCACTTTGACTGATAATATCAATTAGTTTCTACCGCCAGACCCTGTCATACGCAGCTGATAGATCCAAGAAGACGGTTTTCTTGTGAGGCTTTTCTTCAATTATTGATTGGCAAAGATAAAAGGGGTTATGCTTAGTCCTCTAAGTTTTCTGGTCAACATGTTTTTGTCTCAAAACCTCCTCATAAATCTGGAATGAATATTTCTTTCCAGCATCTTGCGAAAGATACTGGCAGTATTCATGTAGAGTGTTAATAACTGTACTTAAAAGGAATATCTAAACTTACTTTAAGAGCTATTTATTGACACCTTACAAAAAGGATCCTGCAACTCATGAACACGACTTGAATTAAGTAGAAAAATTTCAAATAACATTTTCAAAATTTGTCTTTCATCAATTGGAAAAATAGACTAGGCCAACTTAGATACCATGAAATCTAGATTGAAGGATTCCTTTCTGAATCACCTACTTAAAAGAATCGCATTTTAGACTAAAAGTTGAGAAATGTTAAAAATGTTTTCATACAAATTTTATATTTTTTATGTGTTTATATGAAGCAAGGAGAGTTGATAATTTTTTTATTTTCGAAATATGTAACAGCTTTTTTCCTGATTGTATGCGTTTGTTAAAAATATCCATCATCAAACATTAGGTAAATAATTCACTGAAATATTTATACAAATTTCTATCAAGGCTGATAAAAATTTGTAATGTAATCGTTTATTACAGTGCGCCAAATATTTTGGATTCGAAAGAAAATGTGATAATTGGTAGTAAAGATGGGTTAACAACCATAGTACTAGAAAAATAAAATCAAGCGATGCTTGCTTTAATTTCATAAGCAAAAAGGAGAAAGTAAAAATGTTGGAAACATTTTAAGAAAACACTCTGTGAAAAATTTGACATTAAGGCATCTTGAAATGTTATCATCATTCATTTCGATTCCAATGACTTTTTGTTAAGCACAGCTTGTGTGAATTGCATTTATCCTCTAGAATAGGGATTCTCAACCTTCTTTTTTTCCGTTGCTCTTAACAATGTCAAAATAAAATAAGCTTACAAAAATGGACTTATGTGTAATACACTATGTAAAATAGTTTAGAATAATAATTTTCAATGCTAACTACCCTTAGTTCATTTCTCTTAAAGGGATGAATGATTAGGTTCTGGATTTATTTTTTTTCTCGCAGTAGAGTTAATTATTTAAAAAATTTGGGGCACATGAAGAATTGGGCGGAACTAAGAATCACTGCTCTAGAAGAATGATATATTTTTAGACAAATTTAGGTATGCATAAAATTTATAAGAAATAATTCATTATGACATAAAAGTTTAAAAATAACAAATATAATTATAAAAAGGGGAGAGTTTAAAATAAAAAAAAAGAGGATAGCATAAATATGACATACGTTTTTATGATTTTTGATCGCAGTCAATCGCTATCTCATATCTTTTGGATATGAATGAAAAGTTCAGAAAAGCATCACAAAATTTTTGAAGGCAAACTCTTCTGACTTCATGTGTGTGGGATTGTCTATAACCTATTCATGTGCTTTTTGATTGTTGGTTGGGAGTTATATTAACGTCGCACTATAAAGCTACACATAGGCTGTGGGTGACGTAATTTTAAACCATGGTCAAGTGACGAGGACGACACCCTCTCTCATAACTACCACACAGCACCAACGGAAGGATATTGAGCCTTGATAGATTGAACGTATGCATCGGTCCCCTCTACACGGCGAGTCTTCAGTGGCATTAGGCTCGACCTCATGAAACGCCACCCACCAGTTTGTGCCTTTGACCGCTAATGATTGCTTGATCTTGAATAATTATGCAAAACAAAAGGCATAACGTAAAATTGCAAATATCTGGGATTTTTAATATATTTATAATAAATACGATCTTTTTACATGTTTTTTGCAACACAAGTTTATTTTAAATATGAGTGAAATTCAATTTTTTTATTTAGAAATTAAATGATAATATGTTTTATTTTTTGTCTATTTACCCTTTGAATCAACCGGTTTATTTCTCCAAGACGAAACGCATTACAAACAGGAAAAAGACGTGATTTTGCCTATTAATAGATGACTTAAATACGGTAACATAATATAAGGATACAAATTTAGTATCATTACAG
The DNA here is from genome assembly GCA_019973975.1 of Trichonephila clavata. Classification (NCBI taxonomy): domain Eukaryota; kingdom Metazoa; phylum Arthropoda; class Arachnida; order Araneae; family Nephilidae; genus Trichonephila; species Trichonephila clavata. Next base: position 7,038 of record BMAO01032404.1, on the reverse strand, counting down.
AATAATCTTTTTTGAACAAATATAAACATGGTTTCTTTTAATTCTTTCTTTTTTAGTCATTCCCTCCTTCAAAAGGTATAAATGAATACTTCTGTTTCAATGATCTCTCAACCGTTCCAGCGTGAGACTAAATATATGTATGAGAAAATTTCTATAAAAAAAGTGTTCTGATTAACATTTTTTTCTTTTATCAACAGTATAGCTTCTACTACATCATAAGTGCTCTTTCCCAATGGGCTTTTACATTCTTTAGCATCCTGTTCATAGCCACTTTTTACAGAGATTTCAAGCATATGAAGCTGAAGGTCAAGGTGCGTCCAAGACAAATTACAGAAATCAATCTCGATAGTGTTCATGCGAGACACTTCAATGGAAATGATGAAATTACAAAAATGTAGAAAAAAATCTCTCTTGAAATGAAAACCAAGCAGATTTCATTGTCAACTTATATCTTAAGTACAACGTAATCTCATGGGGAATTATTCCAATGAATTGGATTCAGATCATATGATGTACTTGATAAACATTTACTAATAATTGTATTAGCAGGGTTCAGAAGTATTGATGGATTTCATCATATGGAATTTGTAAGCTTAGTGTTAAAATAAACTGTTCATTATGATTTGAAGCATTTACTTAAAACTGTTTCCTTTCTTTATTTTTATGTGTAGTCATAGAGGAGCAGCAAAATTTAATCAAGCATTTTATTGAAACCATTTGAAGTTCAACTCATATAAATTTTTTTTTCGGTTCTATAAACAGAGAGCTGAATAATTAAAACTCCATACTCTGAAAATGTATATTTTATTTTTAATTTGAATTTTCGACAGACAGATTTACTGTAAATTTATTAAATATACTGTAAATCAAAGGCTGTTTCGGAAAAATTATTTGACAGTTAATTCATTCTTCTCACTACTTTAAGATAAAAACCAATATTTTTCTATCGATGGAAACAGATTAAGTTCAAATCTTAATATGCGAATTTTGTTAATTAGATTTCTATAGTCATATTAACTACAATAGATCAAAAGAAATTTTAAGAATTTGTTCATTATATATGAGGTTTATGAGAAATGGTTGAGACACACGTTTGAAAGCAAATTCTGACATTTAGTTATAAGTAAGACGAATATATTTCTTTTGTTGCATATTAAATATTTTTTTTTACAGAAAAAAATAAACTTGTATTTTTTTAGGTGTGTCTTTGCAATGCATATAAATGTTTACGACAGGAATTCGAATAAAGACTACAACAACAAATATAGTACAGTTTTTCTCCCAATATATTCCCTTTTAGAACTATATTAAGAGCAGAGCTTTCTTACAAATATTTTTACTCATAAGCCTTTTGTTCAGAGATGACCGCGTTCGAGTAATTTTTTGTTCACGAATTTTTTCCCATTTTGGTGTTGAAAATTTTTTTCTTTACAATATTATTCCTCATATGTAATTTACTGAATAACTGTAAAAACTACTACAGCAGCAACAACAAAATCCTCATACATCTCGATTCTTTAAAAGAAAAATATGTTTTCATAAGTAGTTCTATTCGAGTTGATTGATTGACTGGCGAGGATGAGGGATGCAGAGCAATAGAAACCCTTACGTGGACGTGGTAGCCTAGTGGTCAAGATAACGGACTCATGGCCGGCGTGTCATGAGTTCGAGCCTGGTACCGCTGACGACCCTCCATGCCGAGTTCACGATGCACGTTAAACACGTCGTGGCTCAAACGTTCTCCCGTTGGTGTGGAGGTTAGGAGAAGAGGGTGCCAACTCAGGTGTTGTTCTCGTCTCTTGACCATGGTTCAAAATTATGTGGTTCGTCGCCAAAAGATTTCGAGTGGCTGAATAGTTCGACATTACTATTCATAAAGAGGCATCTCTTTTTTTAAATGTAATTATTTCCCAATCAATAACTATCCAAATATTTGCGGGGAAAAAAATCTGAACTTTGTTTTTTACTTTGTTCAATAGTTTTCTGAGGGTGATACTTTTTGGGGAGTATTTGGGGCACTGGCGTAGTAGTCTTGATTACAGGCCCTGTATATACTGGAAGCCAACCAGTAGTAATCTGCTTCGTGGCGCCATCTGCCATTCAGTAATTTACATTATAATCTTAAGGAAAAGAAATTTGAAAATTCGTATATATCTGGAGGGAGGTGGATGTTAACAATATTCTTTATCATTTGAGTTAAAATATTTAGAATTTTTTTTTAATAATTCAAAAAATTCTTGTGATGGATTTATATAAAATTCTTCAGAGATTGTTGTAGCGTAATAAATTCTAAGAGTTTTTTTTTTCTTTTATAAAAATTAAACATTTTTTGATCAAAGAAAGCATAAATCAAAGTATTATATATTATCTACATATTATGTAGAAAATAGTTTCATATATATTATGGTTGTTTTCGGCTAATGTTCAGGAATAAGACCCAAATTCGGAATATTTTTTCAGATATAAAAGTACTGAAACATTATTTTCTGGCTTCACTATCCTGTTAAGAATCACTTATTTTAACACACTACTCATTTTTATCCGAGTTCACACATTTTTTCTTTTATAAAATGTGTTTCGTATTTTTCACCTATTCCGTAATACTGAATGAGCTATCCCCTTACATGTTAAAAAAAAACTAATTATTCATGAAATATTTTGAAATTTGTAAAACACTATATGAAAAGCAGATGCATGAGTTGTAATGTCACAAAATTTTTATAAAAGTTGGAACATTTTTTCTCTTTGAAAATGTGCTCCGCGTTAAGTTTACGCTCTTGTGCATATGGCGAAAACAGCCTTAATGCAAAGTTGATAGAAATAATATATGTTTAGAATTTTTTTAAATATCAATAGAAGCACAATTATCAGACGTAACTCTTAAGAAAATTTATAAATTTATAAACAATCTAAATCTTTTATTTATAAACTGTTTGGAATGTATAATATTTACGTGCGTGTATTGTTACAATTTGAATCACTAAACAAAAAGAGCTTTTATAACATTTTGCATGCCATTTGAAATAAAACGGTTCTGGAAACGTGTATGTTTTATGCCAAAGGTACCGCAAAATGTTTGTTCATCTGAATTTTTGGCCGTGTAGTCATGCTTGTGGGCATCGAGTGGCAGGTTCGAAAAAATTCAGCATTCACAGGGACTGATGGACGCTAAAAGTCGCCGGTGGTGTGGCAGTTGGTGCTAAGGTGTCGTCCCTTGACGGTCATTCAGAATTATGTTACTTCACCCGGGGCAACCTTAATTAAAATACAATCGAGCTGATTGGATTGGAACTACTTGGCACTTGGAACTCCACTAACCTTGTGCTTTTGAACCTGTTTAAGTGACATATGACCCTCCTCTACATACTTCCACACCTCGCCAATAGAAGGACTGGGCAATGCGTACTTTGCTGCTTTAATTGGCACATGAAAATGAAATATTGCACGAGTTAAATATTGGAATGGAAAAACTATTCCGATTGACAAAAGTCGTATATAATGTCCTTTTAAAGGAGATTCATTAGTAAATGACGCAAGGAATATTAATATCACAGCTACACGAGGGCTTTGGGTGATGGACTTCGTAATTTTGGTCAAATGAAATGAAAAAAAGGGTAAGTTTCACTCACTCAACCGTCTTTAACATGAGCAGATTGAGTATAAATTTCATTGTTTGTCAAATTGTGTCTGCTTATTTCATTTGAATATAAATGATTAGAGAACATAGAATTATAAATAAAATTATTGCTGGAAATATTGTTTCTGATACTTTTGACATGGTGGAGTTACTTCTGCATTCTGACTACGGTTAATTAATTAATCTCTCTCAGATGAATTATGTGGCCACGGTAGTCTAGTGGTCACTGACTCGTGGCAGGTATGTCATAATTTCGAGCCGCTCAAACCCGCCGTGTAGAGGAGGCAAGTTAAATATATTGAGGCTCAAACGTCCTCTCGTTGGTATGGTGGGGAAGTTAGGAGAGGGAGTTGCCAGCCCAAGTGTCGTCCTCGTCGCTTGACGATGGTTCAAAATTACGAGGTTCGTCACCAGCAGCCCTCGCACAGCTTTATAGAGTGACGTAAATATAATTTTCAGTTGAGCTGTGATTGAAAACCATACACGCCCGTGCTTCATAAACCATGTGATATTATCTGAATTATCAATTGGAGGTTTCAAAGGCGAAAAGGTAATTTTAGGAAAGAGGTAGGAGAAAATTTTCAGTAAAACTAATGATTCTCAGCGGAAACTTATCATATAAAATTACTTTACAATCAAGTATAAATGGATCAAATTTACGTATTTAAAAAGGATAAATATTTTATAAAGAAAAGTAAATGAACCTGTTCTGAGAAACCTTGATTATTCTTAATGTAAACAAGTTTTCTAAAACCAGTTCTGGATTCTTTATTATTTATTTTCCTCAACTTCTCCATAAAGCTCGAATAGTATCGGGAGCAGATATTTCCCTTATTATAAGATGAGATACACTTCTGCATAAAAATGGCTTATAGTTAACATGTAATAAAATTTAACAATTTGTCGTAGCCTCTCGTTACCTCTAAGATTCTCAACTCCCCTTCGGGTATTACCCGAATCTGAACGTGTTGACTGGTTAAATAATTCAGTAGTCATTTTAACAAATCAATCTTATTTATTGATTTTTCTTAATTAAAGAGATTACACAAATACTATTCAATTTTAAGAACAATAAAACACAGTGGAGAATGAGAAGGGTTCAATAATCGTGAACGACGGAATCCGATCTGAATCTACGAAAGATCGACGCGTACAATTACAGCTACACACTTATACTTAATTGAAATCTATAACTAACCTGATTTCTTATGCTATGGCAGGTTCGTCTGGTTGGTTCCTCAAGATCTTGATTGGGTCAACGTGAAGTAGGATTCCTCCTTTAAGAGGCTACTAATTTCTCAGCTATTCCCGAAGTTCTTCTACGAACTAATTTTATCCACGACGTGCGTTGGATTCTATTCACAACATCTACGTTTACACTTGAAAACACTTTCTCATTTCATTTCATTCTCTTTTCTAACTCGCTAAACCCGAACTTATATATAAAATATCTCATTTGCATAAATCCCGCTTTGGCTCCCGGTGGAGATTGGTTGAAATAAATAAAACATTAAAGAATATATGAGGAGATTAGTGAAACGCGTAAGAACCCGTCCCAACCCCCCTACGTGAAAAAAGCGTGACTTATTGAAGGTCTAAACGACCTGAAAGAACTCACGTAATACGCCTAAACACTGAACCTGCACAAAATTTTAACTCTAACTTTAGAATGCCTGAAAACTCTGAACTTGCAGAAAATTTTAACTCACTAAGTTTAGAAACTTTAATTAAACTAGCACACAGAAATGACTACTCAAAGGGTACTCTCCACTTCATTTTATTCTTCTTTTACATAAATTCCCTACAGTGCATCCCATTCGGGCGAAGATCAGGGGAAAACCTTCCTTTAAGGAAAAAACCCTGATCATGCACTTTACTTAAGTGCTAATAAATATAAAAAATTTACAATAATATCTTCGTTTGACATCAATCTTTCAACTCATCACTAAGTTCAGGGACTGCTGCCCTGAAAGGAAACCTTGTCAATTTTCTTTCTAAAACATGACATTAAATGCACAGAACCTTATACAACTTCCTTATTGACATAAATATGGCATACATTATATTATATATAATCTCATAACAAAATAACCTTTATCTGGTTTCATTTTCAAAAAGTTCCCAATCAATCGCGCTGCGCTGTTAAGGGGTCTCAGGGGTGTTAAAAATGTTTCGAGAGCACAAAATATGAACAATTTTCGACTAGAAATAATTCTTTCAGGTTAAAATGAAATAATTTGATTTTTTAAACATTTTTTATAAAGGAATAAAGTTTCAAAAAAGTATAAAATGTCTAAAATATAATCATAATTTTAAAAAAAATAAGCACATAAATATAAGAAAATTTTTTGTAAGAAACAAATAGTAAGTTTTACGACGCGCATGATATTTTCTGCAATAATAATTATAATTACTAGCAATAAGTTGATTTATAAAGTCAAATATATCCTTATTACATGGTAGCGATTTTATATAAATAGAATAAAAAATAATATTTTTAAAAATAAAAAAATTAAATTTTTAAAATTTTTTTGAAATATTTTAAAAAACTACAAATATGTAATACTATAAATAGCTAGGATTTAAAGATTATGATTGAGTTTATAATTCTGTAAAGTTTTATGCATCAAAGTATGATAGTTTTTGAAACGCAATGCGCGTACGTGAAAAAAACACAAACTGAGAAAAAAGGCTTTAAAGTTTTAAATTGAATTTGAGAAAATAAATTTTAAAACTTACATGCTAAAATGCTCCAGGATCATACGATATGCCTTCCTGTTGCTCAAACAGCTCGATTTCTTTACTCTTTTTAATTTTTTTGGCTCTGCGAGTTTCAAACGATGATGCTAAGCTCCTCTTTCTTGACGTAAAGATTCGATGATTGTCACGTTCAGCTAGGGACACACAAATATTTTTGTTAATTTTTAAGCCAAATTTCTCTAAAATAGTAATAAGTATTTGATTTCCATCATTAAAAATGCTGGTTGCAAGATTTGCAGCAATCTCTGCAATCTGAAGGCTAGAACCAATCGTCTTAGGACAAAACTTCCAGATTAATGAATTTAAACTTTCATTAGGATTCTGTGTCTTACCTCCTAAACATTTCCTCAGGAGTGCCAGATGAGATAAGTCTGCAAATACAGGCTTAATTACATCTCGAACAGCTTTAGCAACTGAGGGTTTGTGTTTATAATTTTGTAAATTATTATTAATTGCAGCATTATACTTACACCATGTATTTGGATTTGTAGGACAAAACCAGTGCATTGGTTCATCATCGGTGCTGCAAGAATGACCCCAAACAGCCCAAATGGCTTTCCGCATTTCCTCTACACTAGTAGAATTGCATCGAATAGCATTATCATAGTAATGCGCAGCTTATTAATTAAACTATCAGTTTA
>BMAO01032403.1:0-64340 GCA_019973975.1 Trichonephila clavata | reverse complement strand
CTCCTGAATCAACCAAGGCATTAACGATATGCCCATTGACAGTTACGGATACAAAGTTTTTGACTAGTTTAGCAGCCGTGTATACTGGAGGGTTTTCGTTTATTGCGGCCTTACCTCCCACGCAGGTCGCATGCCTTAGTTTTCCTCACTGGACCTAACAGGTGAGCGACGAGATGGAGATCTTGATTGGTGCGTTGTGGATTGCGTCTAGGGTACGGCGAATTACTTCTGTAACGCTGGTAATTAGATTCAGGATCGCGGCCGTAATCAGAAAGAGAGTCGGAATCCCAGCGTTTCTGACTGGTCTAATTGTCTTCTTTGTCTTGCTGCGTTAAAAACACGTCGTCTATCACGGCAATATCTAGTCACGTGACCCGGTCGTCCACAATGAAAGCAAATTGGTACGTTATCTGAAGTACGCCAAAGGTCAGTCTTCCTTCCGGTATCCTGTTGAGTTGGTCTGTTTTCTTGTCGAGGTCTCGGCCTTGGTCTCCAGGAACTTCCGCCAGTCCTTTGAGTTCTGTAAGGGGAAGGCGTAGGTTTTTCTCGAGAGAGTGGAGCCAAATTGCTTCGAACTTCTTCTCGGATAATGGATTCTAAATCGCTTGGCTCGTCGTCTATACATGTTGCGATCCGTGGGAGTACTTTCTCGATTTCTTCTTTAACAATCCTTCGAATTAGATCGCTTAGATCTCCTTCATTGGCCATTGATATGGGTGTAACATTAGGTAGTCTCTCATATCGTAGCGGCACAACTCGTCTCTTTCTCATGGCATCCACTTCACGGCAACACGTAACAAATTTATCTACTGTGCTAACTTCTCTGTTTATCAGTACCTGGTAGAGATTTTCAGCCACCCCTTTCATGAGATGCGATATCTTTTGATCTTCTGGCATATTTTTATCCACTTTCCTGCATAATGACAATACGTCCTGAACGTAAGACTCATGCGTTTCGCCAGGACGCTGAGCCCTTGTCCTTAATAATCCTTCTGCAAAACTTTTTACGTCTCAGGCCTTCCGAAAGTCTCTTCAAAAAGTCTCTCGAAGTCTGTCCCAACTTTTCAATCGATCTTCATTGTTGTCAAAACCACAACCTTGCAGTTCCGCTTAGATAGAACACGACATTTGCAAGACGTACTGTTTCAATCCCAATTGTTGTAGTTAGCAATCCTCTCGTAATCATTTTTCCATTTTTCAGCATCTTCGGTATTCAAGCCAGAGAATGAACAAGGCTCTCGTGGCAGCTGATAGGTAACATACATAGATGGGATTGATGATGTTGCCTTGTCTTCCGTTTCACCTTCCGGCATTCTTTTTACAGTTCGGACTCGGCAAGGTAGCAACCCGTATTCTGGAGGTAGCCCTTGGAGCCTTCGACTTTCTCTGATATCCGCCGTTGCCGATGGCTATCGTTACCCCGCGCCTCCACCAAAATGTCACGTAGAAGGAATAAGGCGATGTTATCCAATACACAATTTATTTTGTCGTAGTGTTTTACACGGGCAGCACCACAACTGAAGACCTATCCAGCTGCAGTACTTTTATAAACCTGGTGGAGGGTTCTAGAATAACCACCAGGGGAAAGATTAACATAAATTCAATTTACATAATTTGCAAATGTCCATAATAATAAATAATGAAAGTCATGATTGAATTTAACAAACAAATATCTGGGAGGCTCGAACCCGAGCCACTTGCATTGTAGAGCAGTGCTCTAACCGTTCGGCCACTCAGAGCGTATCAGTTTGTGACAATATCTCCTCACTTTCTCTATCTTGCCAGCTTGAAAACCTATACTATATATAGCCGACCTAATCTGAATAATCAGGATTTCTTCTTCAGAGGTTTGGTTGTGAATAAACTCGAAATGATAGACCAAAGATTTCATAAGAGGATTATATTAAAAAAATGACGTGGATAGATCCGTCACAAGGTTATCCAAGTTATCTTCCCTCCTTTTCTCCTTCTAACTTCTCATTAGATTTTCTGACATTACGACTGATGATGTACCCCCTGTACACCCATATGAATTTGTCAAAATATTTATGTGTATTTCTTCTTTCATTTCATGTTTATAACTCAGGTGCACTTTTGTAACTTGTTATATGATAAACTTAATCGTACAAGTAAATGAACACATAGTTAGTACAATTTCGGCAAAAAAATAAAATGACACTTCCACCAATAATTCCAACCAACCGATATCCATTACAACACAATGGAGGCCAACTCACTTAGATATTTCCAGATATGAATGGGAGTGCTGAGTTGGAAAAATGAAATTCTTAAGAGAGAATAAAAGTACTTCGGCAGAAGGAAAAAAAGAAAACTGAAAGGACAAGAGAAATGCCAAGAATACAAAGAACAAGGAGAATGATAGACATTTAGACACCAAGACAAGAAAAGAAAAGAAAAACGTTTATTGAAAGGTTAAAGAATTTTTCTTTTTTAAAAACCATCCGTTGATATAAAACCGTTGGGAGGGTAAAAGGTATGGGCTTATATTTCAGATTCTTTATATTTGAATTACCCATCATTTTGTATACAGTAAGTGTACTAAAGAGTAGGTTGTTTTTAAGCTTACATTATGTTCAAAAATAGATGAGTGATAGGTTTATTTGCCTTTTTGGCTCATGAAAAAATATCCTAATGCAGTGCTTCTCAAATTTTCAATATTTGCGACCCAATATTAAATAATAATTTTCATCACACCCCCCTCCATACAATAACAATGTATTGAATTCAATAATACTACACTTTGACGCTAAAGCTACATTATGACTTTAACCTATTAAATGCCCTCGGCGTCTCGTTTACCCAAAGCGTTAATTGGCCAAACGTATATATACGTCTTTCTGAAGTGCGATCTTTTCTGTGCATAGTTATCCATAAAATTATTCCGGCTTTGGAATGCAATAAAAGGAGCTTAACAGTGTTTCTTATTTATTCCCCCCCCTAATACATCCCATACGCGTGCCTACGTGGAAAATGGTGGCATTGGGGAGTAAATCACGTATCTTTTTATTTGTAGTTAAGGGATTAATTATAAACCGTACAAATTTTCAATATGCTCACACACCCCTCATAAAGTTATCAAGCCTTCCCAGAGGGGCACCCCCCACAGTGTAAGAAAGGCTGGCCTAATGTAACAAAATCCTATAAATAATAAAGAATAACAATAATGAAGGTTTATGTATGACAAAATTGTATACTTAAATTTAAGATGCATGACTAAAGTAATTTATAACGGCATAATATCTTTAGTTCCAGGAAATTTATTTCATCTAATTTTTGAGAATGGTACCTGGAAACTTATTTGTCCAGGTATACTGTCAAAAAACATTATACACTGAAAAAGTGACGTGTTGTTCATAGGCAATTCCGACTTGAATTTAATAAGCCTCCAACATGGAACAATCAATTAAGAAGCTAAAATAATTATAGTATCAAAGAAATAAGAAATCGAATCTGTTAGCACTTAATAAAGTCTGGAGAGGAGTTGAAATCAGGATTTGATATTCTTCTACCAACCAATGATGCTCATTTTGAAATATGTTAATATAAATTTCTTTAATGTGCTGAATGAAATTCAGTCAGTTTTAGCATCCCTCTCTCTCTCTCTCTACTTTCAATTCTGTGTTACTTAAAACATTACCTGATGAATAAATTTTGGAAACCCTGTATATATGTATGTATACATACACGAGAGAGAGAGAGAAAATATTACCGTCACACTGTTCGCCCATTCGAGGACTTTTGCCGACGGACCTCGGAAAATAGAACCATGGCTAAGTGACGAGGACGACACTTGAGCTAGAACCCCCTATCCAAAATACCACAGCATACCAACGGGAGGATGTTTGAGCTCTCGACAAATTTAACGTGCATCACTCCATCACATGGTGGGTCTTCAGCGGTACTGGACTCAAACTCATGACACGCCAGCCACGTGATGAACCTGACCACTAGGCTACCGTGGCTGCTGGAAAAAATTGTTATATGTCATGACTGGAAGTCCTCTTCGTTTCAAAAAATTTCCAACAAAATAAATTAGGTTTTTTAAATACACAAAGCCTTATTTATAATTGCTCTTATAATTTACTAATTTTTACTTTTATGCGATGCTGCTCTTAGTATTTTAATAGTACTTCATACTCAAATATTTTTATTTTCTACTTTAAGTAAGTATACTTTTAATTAATTTTTCATATTATAATTTAATGTAATAATAGCATTAGCATACTTTATCTTTTAATAATGACATATAGTACGTTTTACATGTAGTACATTCATACGTACCTTTTAGCCGGGTAGTATTGGCAAATTACTGATGAAGGTCGGCTGGCCTTAAAACTTTTTAAACCTGCATTCTTGGTTTATGAGGCCAAGAGTTTACTATTGTACTATTGTGGCTAATATTTCTTATAAAACTGTTCTATTATCGATAAATTTTCCATAATCAAAAATATAGAAAATTATTCTGCTTCTTACATTCTGTGAACGTGTTCTTAATTTCATAAAATTAATGCATTACTTGAAATAATTTTCAGGAGATTTTGAAAATAAAATAAAATGATTTGAAAAAAGAAAAGAAGGAAAAATTTCTGAGTGTTTTATACTTAGAGAATTTTTCGACTGAAACAGAAATTCTATCTTCTGGGTAACGAATAAGAAACTCTTTGAACGTAAAGAAGACGAATAAATTCTGACAGTACTTCGTTAAGTTCTTAATTTTAATTAATTGCAAAAAATAGGACATTTAAAACACGAACAGGTTTACGAAAGCTTATACTTTATATAAACTCAAATTTTTAAATCAATTTTTTATCGGAGTTAACTTTTTTTGTGGCTATTAGAAACATGTTTACTGCCTTTCGCTTTCTCGTTTCCGATTACATAGGATTCTATTTTTTAAAGTTGTGTTCTTGGAAATTTGACTGTTTCCTTTACACTTATTCAAGAATTATTTTTATTTTCAATTCTAGTGATAAGACCAGTTTTCGGAATAACATTTTGATGATTGTGAATTCTTTGAATTTCCTCAACTCTTTCAATATTTTTATTAATTAAATAAAGTATAAAAAGTCAATATTTTTCTGGAAATCTCGAATCTTAAAATTTCAGCTTTTTTTTTCTTTCAATTGGAGCTGTCTAAGGACTAACTGATTTTCAATATATACTCGAAGAGTGAGAAAAAAATATTGCACAGAAAAAACCAATTTTGAACATTTCTTACTGAGCAGCAAATAAATTAATATTTTTTCCTTAAATAAAATTCTAGAAAGAATTCTCATTTAATTTTTAGATTAAAGTAATTACAGATGAAAGTTTTCTGTTGATAGAAAAGTAAAAAAACATATGCTGATTAAGCAAATTTCTTAATTAAATTAAAGTATAATTTTTCCTATTCTTCATTTTATTAATTTTTTAAAACATTCTCAGTTGCTAATTGAAAACATAGAAAAGAGAAAATTTAAAACATTTTTTTTGCCACATTTCTCTTTACTTATTTGCACGCACACATTTTTTTTTTAATTTTAGGAAAAGTTTTAATTTATATTTTTTTAAATACTTATGGCACTTAGAATTTAAATTTAAATATTTTCTCATTTACTCACTCATTTATAGGGGAGGGAGGGGGGAAGGTTCTTAAATTAATATAACTTTTCTTGTTAAAATAATTAATAAAAATTTTCTTGTTCTTCAGCAGTTTTAGAAAATATTCAATATTAACCCTAATTATCAAAGCAATCGTTTATTTAAGTAATTTTTCTGTGTTATTTTTGGGCCATTTTTCGAATTCTGTTCTAGTAATTAGTTATTCAAATAAATAAAATAATACAGCAATACTCTTTCAAAGCTTATGATAGCAAGGAGTAACGCTGGCTTCAAAAATTAATAGCTTTGCTTTCTATGAAAAAGAAATATTCCAAAAGTAGTTTGTAAAATAACATGGATCATTACTCATTTTTACACTGTCATTAATTCTATATGCCACAGGAAACTGTTGCAATGTCTTTATAAACCTATTAATAACAACACGAAATAAGAAAAAGGCAAAAACAATTTTTCGGAATATCTTTTCAAATCATTATCAATTCCCAAGTATTACAAGAAATTAAAAAATTTTAAAAACAAAATGCTTTAAAATTAACAAGCAGGAATTTAAAAAACTTTAGTCGTCAAAAGTCGCGCGCGTCTGTGTGTAAAATGAGAAAGAGGGAGTTATGCAAAAATAAATTAATGCTCTCCTACAAATACATATGTGTACTCTCGTCTGGAAAATTAAAAAAAATTGCAAACTATGTCTACTTTTACAGGAAATATTAAAGAGAAGATGGTAAATATACAAATATTCAAATTTTATGCTCGCGTGTTGCAGAGCTGGGACTGTTGAAGGTTGTAAAAGCAAGAAAACTGGTCCGGAAGGGGGGTGATTTGTGAATTTTTCTCCATGTTACTTGTTATGTATTTTGCAAGATTTAGATGCGCTTCATAAGGTATAAGTAAAATGAGTAGCCATAAATGTATATGAATGACATTATGAGATAGCGAATTGTCAGAAAATTGAACGGTTGGCAATCACAAGTACATTTCATACAACTTGGTGATTTTTATAGCGTTATTTTTTGCAACAATCGGAGTAATTTAATGGCAAGACGTTAAACTGAATAGCATTCTTTCATTTCTAATGGCAGATTGTGAACAGTTACAACAGAAAACAAGTATAAAGAAAACAGAATACAGGGATCAAAGTAAAAACAGAGTTCTTTAATCTAACATATTGTGACGGATCTATACGGGTTTTCACTAACCTCTTATTTTTCTCTTTAAATCAGATTATTTATTTCAACCAACCTTCTTCGAGAGCCAAGCGTGATTTATGTAAATGAGGAATATTATATAAATTCGGTTTTCGCGAGTTGAAGGGAGCTAAGTAGGAGGAAGTGAGAAGTCAAGTTAATTAAACTAAAGTGAAGACAGTGAGAGGTCGACACGTAGTTGTTGACAAGTTAAGCGAGGTTGATACGTTTTGATGTGCGCCAAGAGAAGCGGACAAGAAGATTGAAAAGCAGTAGAATTAACTATTACGGAGTGTGGAGTCTTTGTCAATTCATCCAGCTAATTTGAGTGCCTGAAATTCTCCGTGAAGGATCTGCAGCATTAAGAAACAAGGTACCGTAATTTTGATTAAGTAAAATCTGATCATTAGTGTGCGACGTAGTTGTAAATGTGCCCGTTTAAGCTATCTTAGATTCAGTTGAAATTCTGTAATATTTTCCCCGTTTGTATTTATATCTCACATCTGCACTCTACTCTCGTTTATATACCTTAATTAGAATTGTGTTGTGTCTGTTCTTATATATTGATAAGAATCAATAAATCAGTTTGAATTGGAATAATGTATTTAGATCATTTAGTTCCTCCAACAAATCTAGCCGGGTTTTCAGATAGACAGGAAGGTATTAATGTAAGGGGTGGCTACAGATCACCACAATATTTCTAGCCTCGCAGTAACACTCGTCGAGAAATATCTTCTGCAAAGCAGGACAGTGTAGAAGATGTGCGGACTCCATGAACTCTCCAGAGTGCATATCGATGAAGGAACAATTCTGAGTCTATACTGATGATTTCTCAGGCAGTCATGTCCGGTGGTTAGGCAGAATTCAGCTACCGCTCTACGTTTTGGGCCATTACACAAATTCAGGATAGCATTCCTCCAAGACTTATCGGAAACACGGTTGCAGAGGTTTTCCTGAGCACGGGCTTTGATAGATCTTTTCATAAGATCTTTTACTGGCATGAAAAGACATAGAACAAAAAAATCTTTCTGCATGACAAGAACACCTTTTTTTAACTAGAAGTAACCTTTCTCGTTACCTGGAACTCCACAGTGGTAAGCAACCCACTGGAACATTAAAACTGAATAACATAACCAAGAGCATTTGTATAGTAAAATATGGTGATGAATAATCGGGAGACTTGGGGCATGGTAGTCTCAAGTGCAATTCCTTGAGACAAATATTCATAATGACTAGCGTTGCATACAACTTATGGAAACTTGGACACCACATTCGTGTAGAAGGCATGGGATAGCTATTCAAGGGGTCTCAGGGGTGTTAACATTTTCTGGAGGGCTGAAAATATAAACAATATTCAAATACATATAACTCTTTTAAATTTAAATTAAATAATTCAAATCTTTTCCACATTATTTCTAAAGGAGGCTTTAGAAAAGTGTGTAAAATGTTTAAAATATAATCATAATTTTAAAAATTATAATCATATGAAAATAAGAAATTTTTTATAAGAAATATTAATTAAGTTTTACTGTATGCAAGCTATTTTCTAAAATAGTAGCCTTTGATGCATAAAACTTTATGGAATTATAAAATGTATCATACACTTTAAGCCCTAGTAAAATAAGAACAATATGTCTTTTGTATTTCAAAATATTAGAAAAATATTGAAATTTTTTAAAAACATTTTCAAAATATATATTTTTTTTATTTTTTTAAAAATAAAATTTATTATTCTATTCATTTAAATTTACTACAGTGTAATAAGGATACTTTTAACTCTATAAATCATCGTATTGCTAGTATCTAAAGATAATACTTTTGAAAATAGCATGCGCGCAGTAAAACTTAATTAATATTACTTATAAAAAAATTTCTTATTTTCATATGTTTATAATTTTTAAAATTATGACTATATTTTAAACATTTTACACTTTTTTGAAGCCTCATTCCTTTTTTATTAATGTGTAAAATATTCGAATTATTTAATTTTAATTTAAGAGAGTTATATGTATTTGAATATTGTTTATATTTTCAGCCCTCCAGAAAAAGTTAACACCCCTGAGACCCCTCAAAGAGCCATGGTGGAAAATAAAGGTCGGTATTTGTCCATTACAGTGATGTGAAAAAGGAGTGAAAGAAAGTGACCTAGAAAGCAAGTACTAAAAATTACTGTTACTAAGAGGGATACGTAAAAAAATTTCTGCTAACAAAAAGAACTGTTGTTTACATACTACTCACTTTAATTCACAAAAAAGTCAATATAATAGGATGCAAATACCATCGAAAGACGGAGAAAGGATGAGAGACATCCTTTTTCTCGGGAGAGCCAAGATTCAGCCTAACCAATGAAGCTACTTTCTTTCATTACATGCCCTCAGACATCCAGGAAAGAGACAGTCTAGTGAGGAAGGTTTGATAGTTTGGTAACAAACAGTATTGCACTATTCTATAACCGCGTACTCTATTTTACAGAGATCTGATATTTTACCATCTTAGAAATACTCTATTTCATTTTATTTTTTCAAATAAAGGAATTCTTTTTTTTTATCCAACTTCAATATTGTTCAATATTAGGGGAATCTTGAAAATGCGTAATGTGATTCGTTTTAAAACAATTTCAAAAAATTAAATTACCGTAAGATACGGCGTATAACGCGCACCCTCTATTTGCGAAGAAACTTGAAATGTACGTACGCAAAGTTCTTATGCTGAGCTCATCTATTCAAGGTTTTATATTCCAAGCTTTGAAAAAAAAATAGAATATCTCAAGAACTATAACCCTTTGAGTTCATAAGGATTGTCATTTCTTTTAAATGAACAGTGTTTTGATCTATGTAGAAGTTTAATATTTTTTATGCTCATCCCGTAAATTTCGCTCTTTATTTTTTGTGGTCGTACTGTAATTTACCGTAAAATCTGGCGTATAACACGCCAGATTTTACGGTAAATTATTTTTTAAAAAATGAACACACGGTTATAAATGGCTTCAATTGGTTTGAAATGTTCTCAAAGTTAAAAAAATATGTTGTCTTAAGCAATGACTAACCAATTTCTGTTAAACAAACTTCCATAAGAATATTTCGAATAATAAATCCGAGACGGTCAGATTTCATTCTTACACACAATAAATCGTATTTTTTTCTTAAAAGAAAATGTTTTCCATTCACAATGAAAATACTGAATTGTGAAAATAGATGTACGAATCGGAAGCATAATGAATGGATAAGACACATGAAATATTGAAAGCTCAAAAATTATAAGAGATAAAAAAAAATGTACGTCGCATAGACACTATGACTTGAAGAAATAAAAAAAATTATTATTGAAAAATCGAAGGAAATAGTATACATATTTCAGAACATCTAGTATGTATTTTACATAAATAGTTGTTGAAATATTTATTAATTTAAATAAAAATAAAATAAATTATTAAAAGCCTAATAATAAATAAGATTTTTCGAAGATTGAAAATTTTGAATCTTGAACAAATGCCAGAATCTTCCAAGCATGCACAGATATACAAAATAAACCTGTGATAAATAAAATGAAATAAAATGTTCGATTTGAAACATTTTAATTGTAGTCGGTGACACATCTAATATTTAGTATGAAAATAAGAAAAATAACAATTTTAGAATTTCAAATAACAACTTATCAAAAAACGTTTTCCTCTTTAATGTCTTAAAATGGGTAACATAAACTGGAGAGAGTAAACAGCATAGAGAATATTCTTTTGTTTAAGAGTTCTTAATCTGTTGTCTTTTGTGTCTAAATAGCAGTTCAATGATAAATCAAGTTTATTAACGATAACGAACATATAAGGAATAAAATTATATTTAGTTGAACTAAAAAAGATATTTAGTTATATATATTTAATAATTAAATGATATAAAAATTATTACTTAAAAGTAAAATATTTTAATTTAGGGAATATCACTCCCTCCAAATTTTTCTCGAAATGAAGAAAACTGTACTGTACCAGTTGATCAATGTTTGGAAATAAAGAGAAAAAAGGAAACAAAGGGAGTAAATCGTGTTAAGTCTTAGAAAGAACCCTGAATTCTATGCAAAACATGAATTGAATTAAATTAACTATAGATTTGATTCTAAGGAAAAAATATTTTTTTGTTACTGATGTTTATCAACTAATTCTTCATTCGATGTTTGTCATCTTTTGTGCTATGGAATGTGGCTTCATCTTCTCTGATTATAATCAATTTTGTGTTCTCCCTTTTTTTTCTCCATTCCGTATTATTCATTAATTCAAAAGACAAAAGCGTGCAAATGAAAAAAAAACACTCTCTAATTTATCAAAAACATGTATTCTCTCCTCTTCTTTTCATTCGTACACATTACGTCAAAAATCTAAAAAGTATGAATAATTTAAAATTCGTTAATGAGGAATAATATTTTCAGCTACCAATTATTGGACGTGACGTAATTTTAAATTGAAAAGCATCTCGATGTTCAAAATGTCATCTAATTCTATTTAGCTCTGATAATTATTCTCTTTATGCTCAAAAGCGGAAAATTAAAGGTCACTTAAGCTAATTGAATTCTTTGTGAAACTATTATTCTGTAAATAACAACGTTTGATGTATAATCAACATGATAAAGTCAAAAGAAATAACAAATATAAGAAGAAAAATAGTTCGTGAAAAATAATTTGTTTTCTTCTAGAAAGTTTTGCTGACAGTCTTGAGTAAAAATAAATTTTTTTATGCAAATCGGAAGGAAAATTGTTTGTATTAAATGTATAAATATACTATTTGGTCCAAAAGTATTCTGATCTCTCCCTCCTTAATATTATTGAACTTTACGAAAATAAAAGTACAAAGATTTTTAAAGAACTCATTTTTGAGGCAAATGAGTTAAATTATTTACCCACAGCTTTTAGACTGATATTCATTTGCACGTATCAAAAGTAATAAGGTGCTTGCTAGAGAAAAAAAAATAGAGAAATAAGATACAAATGATTTTCTTGAATAATATTTAATTCTAAATGTGTGACGGGGGAAAAAACTATACCTAAGAGAATTATGGAAAATACTGTGTGAATTGAAACATATATATAATTAATCTCGGCTTTACTAATTGTTATTATTCAACAATAAAGAAAAATTTATTTCCGAAATTTCTTACAGAACAATATCAAAATTACACCTTTTAACTCTGATGTAAAAGGAAAAATATTTAAATTTAGAATAAGGCTTAAAATCTGGTAATGGATGAGATAAATTGTTAGGTTTATTTATAGTAATTATTTATAATATATAATTTGTAAAGAAACATGCTAATTTATTCATTATTACAGACCATGAAAACTGAATCTCATTACGGATAGATCATGACTACACACAGTATAAATATTGTTCATTAAAAAGAAATTCACTTTTATTTTAAGCTGCAAAAGTCATCAATTTCTTTGTTCCATTATTGGTTTTCAAACATCACTAAAACTATAAGTTTATATGAAATACAGGGTTGATCAAATAAATTTATATACACACTTTAAAACTGGATAATATGTTAATACCATAAATTTGAGATTACATTGGCGATGGGATTCAGTTTTAAGACTTGGTATTAACAGTTGGCATTAGTTTCTTCACGAGTTCAACAATGGTTCAGTGACAGATGGCCCTTGTGATTTAGTAAAAATGGTGAGACCATGGTGCAAGTACGTCTGACATTCTAGCAACGAAAAAGCATTTTGAAATGGTATTGGAAGTTCAAAAATATCAGTGAAGTGTACCAACATTGAAGGTAATGATGTGAAACAGAACCACCAACAAGCTTAAGCATTCTTCGCCGCGTTAAGTGTGAAACTGATGGGGAAAATGGATATCTTTAAGACGATATGGTACCCTAAAAATCTTTAAACTGTCGAAAATTATTTCATTGGCTTATTTGATACCTCGAATCTTTATAAACATAACTGCAAAATTTTAAAGCTTTACCAGCATTGTTTATCAAGTTATGGAGCAATATTTGATGCTGGACAGCAACTGCAACTCCCATATTTCAGATTAACTGCTAGAAAAGAGCCTGATAGAAAATTAATTAATTATGTTTCTATCGCGCGTATATGAGACTGGCATTATATATGCAGTAAAAAATCATTTCAAAAAAGAATTGTGCAATTAATGCAAAAATTCTAGCTTGTGAATTGTTTATTGGAAGAGGAAATGAATTTGGTCAAGATTTAAAAGTTGTGCGTGCGTTTTATGGTATTATTATGAATGAAATTAAAACTTCAACATGGGTTCTCCCAAAGCACAAACACTAAATCTCATTTTGATAACTCAGATAATTAAAAATCTAATTCGCAAGAATCGAAAAACTGTCCCAATTTTATATATTTGTTTTTGGTGATATATATATATATATCCCATGTGTGTGAAATTCAGCACTTTTATTATTAAAATATTTTAAGATATTTATTTAAACAAACGCACATATGTAGTTCTTAGATTTTGATATATTTTACCCTATAAATTGTTATTTGATTTTGCTTTCATTCGTGTACAATATTTAACATGCGAAGGCTTTTAAAATCATGGAAATGAAAAATAAAAGCATAAACATCTTCTGTACATTTTGTGCATTAACTCTGAGCATGGAATTAGCTCTGAAGTGTGTGTGTATTTATTTTTTTTATAATTATTCAGATAAAGTTTTTTGAAATATTGATCTTTCATTCGTTTTCTTCTATACTATATTCATTATGGCAGTATACTATTTAATTGTTCTACATTTGTGCAATTTTTTATGGTAAGCAGTTTTAAATAAGCTAATTAACATTTCATAAAAGTTTCAGACTATTCGATGAATATTATATCATGCTATTCATGGAATGAAAACTTCAAAATCATTTTTCCCCCTGTTGAATTTTTGTACATATGCTATTATTCAAAATCCTAAGACTTTTTTGATAATTTAAGCATGGGTTTCAAATTTTTTATACATGTTGTGAAATGTATGTTTTGTCAAACTGGGCATATAATTAGCTCTAAGATGTTTAGTACTTTTCTAAGAAATTTTAAAATCAAAATTAATGTTTTTTTGAGAATTTTTGGAAGTTAACTATAACATTTTTTTAAAAAAAATTAGAGCAATATATAGCAGAAAAAAACCCCTTGCACAGTTATTTGTAATATATTATAAGGTACTTGAAAAAAAATTTTGAAAGAAAAGAAAAATGTTTAAAAGAGCCTTAAAAATTTAAAAATGTTTAAAAAAAGTTCAAAATTTTTTAAATGTTACGAACATTTTCTAACAAATTTAAAAAATTTTTTATGGAATTATTATTAAATATTAACCTTTATAAAATATAATTAAAACCAAATATCATGTATAAAAAATTTAAAAAATATCGGGCCGACCACAAACACAAACAAGCGAAGCGTTTTCTGTAGCATTGCTAGATTCATTCACGTGGTCACTGCAAATATCGACATCACAATGAACACGTGAAGCAGGCGTGAGTAGCCCTAGCCACAGGTTTTATTTTGCTAGGAGAGTCATTGAAAGAGTTTACATACCACAATTGTTACACACTCTGAACGAGGATGACCCAGACAGAACTCAGTTTTGCGAATGGTATCTTGCACTGGTTGAAAATTAAGTAAATTTGTTTCCTAAGTGATGTGGTATCTTTTACAAAATTAGTCACCTCAAGATCATAGTATATAGCCAGGTACTGCGCACACTAGAGAAACTGCGCTATGAAATTGAAACGGCTGTCTCTGAATTCCTGCATCTACTCTGAGAGATGTCTCCAACAAGGTTCGCCATGGTGATCAAAAATGAACACTTACTGTAACTTTGTCATTTTTATTCCCTGTTATATGATAATACATATCTTTTTCTGATAACAATACGTTTTTATTTCCTTACCTTAAAATATATTTACCTTTCCTTACCTTTCAAAGATATGTGTATCACAAAGTTTTAAATTTATTTTCATTTTTGAAATGTGAATATTTCTTTACATGGTATTTTTCTGGGAGAAGATTTCTAACCTAACATACAGAAAATTAAATATATAAGACCTTTATATGTTGATGCTATTGAGAAACGCATTCTTTCTGTTTTATACCCAAGAGCATTCGAAACAATTAAATTTCTAAAGAATTTCGTGGAAAACGTTTTTCTCAACATGGAGGTTTGATTTCATCATTCTAAACATAGCACAAAAAACTGTTAAGTTTACAAGAAATTTCAGAAAATAAAGACTCCAACTAATAGCGTATTCTTTTTTTCAACAAAATAAGGAATAAAAAAATTATTCGCATGCTATGAGGAATTTTTGAAGTAGATAAAAACCTCTGAGTCGGCAAACTTCTTGTTATAGATTTTATGAAATCTTTTACATCAAAATAACTTTAGTTTGCTATTTGTATTTGTGTTATCTAATATTTTAGAGCCGGCTGGGTGGCGTGGTTGGTTTGTCGTTGGCATTTTCATTCAAGGTTACGGGTTCGACCTCGACCCAAGTCGGTGGATTTTCGAGATGCAGATAATCGACAGCAGCCACGTCATACGATTCTACGGCATGCAAAAGATCTCTAGAGTGTTTATTTGGCTTGGGTGCTCTCGGCAAAATTAAATCCTACTATAGGTTCGCATCGTCAGAGCTCAGGTGCCTCCATCTGTGGAGGAAACTGGGTGTCAAAATTACCTGCGCTGCGATTGGTATCCGCCTATATGGCGCCGCGTTAAAGAGTGATACCAGCTCCTGGGGATGTACTAGGTCTGCAATGTTAAAAATACCAATCCGCTGCCCCATTGGATAAAAACAAGATATTAATCATTGGCATGGCCAAGTAATTTTAGCGCGTTTTTCACATGTTGTATTTTACAATAATGCAACTTATGAACTTTTTACTAACAGAAAGTAGTGTGTACTGTACCACTCCTTTCTTTTGTGAAGATTTCCTCAAAAATGCAGGTAGATTTTTTTTTAAAAAACATTTTGCAAACAATAAATTTACCAGATAAAATTTGAGAAAATTTTGTAATAAACCAGCGAAATTCAGGAAATTTGTAGGAAAATTCGGGAAAACTATGGGAAAATTTAAATATGATTCGGCTCATCTAGGGCACAAATGCGACCAAATGCCGAAAACCCGAGGTCAATTGGTTACTTATTGGCTGAGAAAAAGGTACGACAAAATATGGAACGAAGACGAAATTTGCGTCCAAATAGCGCTTTTTTTCCACTTCGTGAAAAACGCGCTAAAAATATTTTAGTAAACGTGTTTGTTCTAAATTATTACTATGTTTCGTCTTCGGCCATTCTTATATGTATTTATATGTGAAAAATTATACCTCGACTCAACGAGGTTATCACTCAGTCTCAACTATCGTGTAAAAATTTGGGGTATTACTGTTAATATAAGGAAAGCAAAAAAAAATGTGCAGAATGCGTAGCATCTGTGCTATTATTTTCTCTTTGTGGAAGATTGTCTTGCTTTGAGATAGAGCAATATTGTTGTTGTTGCTAATGCCACCTGATCCGCAGTGCCGGATCGAGGCCCACGAAATTCATCAATGCCAAGGGCTAGATTGTATTTCTGTCGTTATCCGCAGCTTTGAGCCCCATCTATGTGACAATACGATTTGGCTCGTTTCCACCCAATTTTAAGGAAGAATAAATACCCTGGGGGTGTAAATGACCTCTCACCACTCTTGCCTTTCCACCAACCTCAAGAGAGGACTTGCGACTCGACGGCTATTTAGAGTAACCCCATGCCGCATAGATACTAGACATTTTTTTTTCTTATCCTCGAAAGATCTGACATATGTCAGATCAGCTCCAGAAGGTGGTTGACCGCCAAAAGTCTATAATAATAAGGGGATTGTATGATAAGTTCCCCTTAGAATGTCCGATGCATCCCAGAATGTGATCCGGTGAAGCTGGATGGTCACAGAATTTCTTACAATAGGGGTAGATTTTTCTGTCACTATCATGGGATGTATATAATATTTATATCGTAGGAAAAGAGAGAGTAAAAAATAGATCTCTCTCTATTTATTAGATATCAAATTCAGTTTCGTGATCCTGTTGAAAAAACAGTCAGAAAAAACTAAAAAGTTAACGTTTCGTTGAAAATTGCAAGTTTCATTAATGAAATTTATTTTGTGCTTGCATTTTTTTTTTTTTTTTACTTTATTGATATAAAATTCCAAAACGCTAGAGGGTTTTTTTTTAAAAGAAAACGAAGTTTTAGTTTTGTAAGTTCTTTTATACAAAAAGAAATGCAATATAGGTTTAAAATACATTTTCATAACGTGATATCTTACTAATTTTGATATTTACAAAAAATAAGTTTCTTTTCATATTAATAACTCATAATCTAACAAGTTTCTTTTGTATTTCAATGAAAGTTTTTAATATGTTTTTTCAAAGAATATTCATAACTAAAATTCTTGCTATGTTTCTGGAAGCAGAATATTTTTAGTAATTTTATACATATTGTCCTCAGTAAATTTTGAAAATACAAAAACTTATGGTTTTCAGTTACGTGACTTTGTCAAAATTTTCACAGTCTGTCCTTTTTATAAAATATATTTTTAGACTTTTCCGGTTGATAATTAGATGCTAGACTAAACAAATGACACGAATGTAGTTTTTCGTAAAACAGTGAAACGTGTTTTGAAAATTAATAGTCTATTTTCCAGAATAATAAATCTCAACATCTTACGTCGAAACGGGAATCATTATTCATTTTTACTTGGTAATCTATTTTATTCTCATCAGAAAGCTGTTGTAGCACCTTATCGAAACATATTATTAATTTTTCAGGATATCCAAGTATGAAAATAATTTTTAGATTTAAAAACCGTTGCAGATGGTAAAAAATAAATAATAAGTAAGATGTAAATGATAAAAGAATATGTATGTGAAAAGTTATGTGTAGGGAAAATTTTTAAAGAGTTTATTTTGTTTGTGGGGGAGGGAGGTCCTACGTGAGCAGTCATTAGCAACAATATAGAGTTATGTTGTCTTATTCAGACAACATGTACATGAAAAAAGGGCCTAAAACATGTCAGAAAAACATTAATCGATTCATCACATTGTCTTAACCAGCTTGAAGTTGTTGTGACCTCAGGCCACCCCTTACACTAATACCTTCCTGTTTATCTGAAAATCCTGCTGGATGTGTAGGCGGATTTAAATGATCAAAAAACATAATTGCAATTTAAATAGATTTATTGATTCTTATCAGTAATTAAGTTTAGACACACACACAATTCAATAAGAAAAGCAAATGAGGGTGGAGTAACGAAGCGGGGAATCACTACTAGCGGAATACACAGAATATATCAACTGAATCTAGGAAAGCTTAAACGCGCACACTTACAGCTACGCCGCGTGCGAATAATCTCAATACCTTAAACAAAATCACTGACCTTATATTTTACATCGGCTGTTCCTTCGTGATGACTTCGGCCCTTTTAATATCTGGAAGAATGGGTGAAGAATCCAAGCTCACACACACAGTAATAATGATTTTCACTAACTTCAATCCGCTTCTCTTCGCGTACCTCCACACGTATCTTTACAATTGTCAACAACTTCGTGTCGAATTCTCGATCCTTAATTCACTTGACTTATCTCTTCCTATCAGTTAACTTCACTCAACTCGCGAAAACCGAACTTATATAATATATCTTATTTACATAAATCACGCCTGGCTCTCGGTGAAGATCGGTTGAAATAAATAAATTTCTTTAAGAAAAATTTGCATGGTGTAACTTAAAACGCTATGTAACAATGTTGAAACAGAGAATATTAGGGCTCCATACAAAATCAGGGTTTGAGCGCCCAGTCGGATCTTACGATTGCAAAACCATAACTTTTGCCCCTCCCCCGCGATGTGGGGGTGGCGGGGATGTACGTTACGCCACTGGTATTTAATGGGGACGAAGGTTCGAATTATGGTTCAAGGTTTTATTCGAGAGGAAAGGTTCAAATCTTAGAGATGAGATGGATGTTTACAAATGTATAATGCCTTGCGGTGGAGACACTCCATATATTCCTCGAGCCGAAAGACTTCTCGAGTGGTTGATGGCAGGGGAAGAGGGGTTGGAAAACATACAAGGTGTTCTTCCAAGAAAATGGTGTGAAAAGGAGCCAAAAAGTACTGTCACTTGGATGGTGCTGAAAGCTGCTACTAAACGACAGACGTATTCTTGCCCTTTGCACGATGACTTTCATGGACTTCAACCTGACACTGTTTTACAGATTCTTTTCACGATTCTTACTAAGCCTCTAGGGAAAAAATCCATTTAATCAGGTTTCTTTTAATTATAAAATTGATTTCTGTGTAGGAAACGCGATTTGTGTTAGTGAGAATTGCTATTTAAAGTTAAGTGAAGGGGGAAATTAGAGAGAGATTGGCGATTGTTGTCATGCTGAAGCTCAAGTGTTAGGGATACAATAATTGAAGCTACTGGAGTTCGAGTAAAAGAATCAGACGTATCAACTTAAGAAAATTATTATAAATGTGGGTTAAGCTTTAAGATAAGTATTCGATCAATTCTTAAAAATATTTAAGTTACTTGTCTGACAACTTCCCTAGCTTTGGTTGAATTTATATAGTCACTTAATAGTCATAGTAAAAAAGTGTTGGATTTATAAACATGGCTAACATACGAGGTGTGACACAAAAAAGCGAGACTGGTCCAATAAGTCATTATACGTATAGAATCAGTTCTCCGTGAGTGTGTTATCACCTTCAAAGTAGTTCCCGTCAGCATTCACACACTTTTGCATTCGGTGCTGTCATTGCTGCTAACAGCTCTGGAACGCGATTTTTGGAAATCTTTTTAGGAGATTCTCCGTTTTTGCTTGAGCCTCTTCAACTGAGGTAAAATGGGTTCCCTTTAAAGAAAATTTAATAGCAGGAAATAAAGAAAAAGTTGCATATGACCAAATCAGGTGAATAAGGAGGAAGCCCCATCACACTAATGTCTCTTCTGGTCAGAAACTGTTTAACAAATAGGCCGTGTGAGCGGGTGTATTGTCTTGGTACAACAGCCATCCATAACTCCCCAATTCTGGCATTTTCTTCCTAATTTTTTCACGAAGTATTTTTAGTATTTATTGTAGTAGTGTTGATTTACAGTTTGACCACTGAAGTGAGTGGCAACCAACTCATATCACGAATTTTATCAATGATGTGGTCTGTAAACGCTTATCTTGGGTTCCCAGCACGTTCATCAGCTCTCTTCCACACTATCCCTTCCTCCTGAAAACCGCTTATGGCACTCAAACACATGCGCACAAGACAAACTTTAATTTCCATAAGCCTCGGTCAGTATTTGAAATGTTTTCGGGGCTGATTTCTTAAGTTTCACAAGAAACTTGAAGTTGATTCAAAATGTTTCCGACAGAATGCAGTAGCACGTGTTCACTCATTGATGCAGTACTACCAACTTGCGTGATCGGTTGAGACGAAACTTTTCCATTTGAGATGGATTTCGCAACTTCGGTTGTTGTTAAACCTGTGTTTCTCCAACTTTCAATGTTTGAGACTCAATTTTAGTCATAATTTTCTTCGTCCCCCCCCTCCACATATAATAACAATTTATTTTATTCAAGAATAATGTACTGTGTAAACTACAATGTGATTTTAAATATAAACCGTACAATTTATCAAGATAAATATTAAATTTTGTACATCACAATCCCATGTGAATCACTAGTAATTATTATATTTGCTTTTAATTTAGTATCGTTTAATTAATTATCAAGTACATTGTGCGGTACTGATACACTTAGAAGTATATCCATATAAATGTGTATTTTTTTTTTATTATGTCAGAATGTATTTTTACTTCCTTTCAGTAAATTATAATTATTTTAAATATTTTATTTCAGACTTTTTGACACGCTCGCACCTCCCACGCAAGGATTTCAAGCCCCCTTTTGAGAGCGCACCTCTCAATTTGAGAAACGTTGTGTTAAAAAATGAAAAATCAAACATGTTTAATTAAATTATATTTTTCTTTTTAGGGCCATTTTTTAAGTTAACGGTAAGTAACAATTCGTTGATAAATTGACATTTCTCATAAGTTTTATTGCTTCAAATCCTAAGAAGGAAATTATTATTATAAAATAATGAATACGTTAATTTTCTCTATAATTCATTTTACATAAGTTATGTTTCCACCTTTTTCTACATAAATTTATTACGTATGTCAACCCTTCTCTTAATATATTAGATACTGAAATAACGATCTTCAAAATAGAAGAACAAAATGTTAAAATGTTTCTATCTGATAAAATTGTTTTCTTTTTGAATTTTTTTTCTTATATAGTAAAGGTAAATAATAAGTATTTTCAAATTCATTTTTTATTTTAAATTTTAAGAAAGTATTTATTGTTATAGATATAAAATAATAAATGTGAGCTTAGTTACTTAAGACACATCACAAATGATAGTGTTCTTTATTCTTAAAAATGATTTATTGAAAATCAGTGGAAGGAAAAACTTTCAAAATATAGGAAAATGCTGAAATGCGTGTGTTTTTATCAGATAGTATTATTTTCTTTTATTATGTTTTCTGTACAGTAAATGCGAACATATTTCTATACTTTTCCCCATTGTTTTTTATAGCTACGTATTTTTAATCAAACATTCAAGCATCCAAAATTAAGCATTCGCTTCAATAGCTAACGGTAAGAATTTTTTTATTCATGATTGAAAGATAATGGATTTAAATTAATATATATTTTAAAACACTAAAGCAGTACTGCTTTTTATTGTTTCATTACTAAATTTATTATTTAATAACAAAATTGTACATTGTTTTTTATTGTGAATATAAACAGATTAGTTTTTAGAAGCATTTTAAGCTGGAAGTATGTAACGATTGATTGATATATAAAAATTTGAAATCTATTTTATTGTTTCAGATTCTAGGAAAATAATTATTGTTAAAAAATAATGAATATACTTAGTTTTCTTTTTTTTTTTTGTAATATACTTAGTATCAGAAACGTTTTGTTTTCATTGCTTTAAATTAATATTTTTTAACTAAAGTAGAATTGATTTTTTTTTTTTGTAAATCATTAATCGAAAATAGAAATTTGAAGAAATGTCTTATCTCCGGAGGGGAAAAAATGAAAAAGCAAATGCATCACCTAGCTCAAAGGAGAGAAATTGAACCTACTTGACAAGGAAAAGAAATGGTAGAAATTTCGAAAAAGGGCATTTTAATGGTGTTAATAAAGAAATCACGCATACATCAGGATGTGCTTATACACCAGGAGGGGAAGAGAAAATTACCATGTATAAAATGTTATGCACTTAAAAAAGCGTGTGCAACGCCGGGCTAAATGGAGGAAAAAGAAACGTGTCTGACAATTGAAAAGAATTATATTTCCAACTACGCGGTTTGCTGCTCGTGATAAATTTCTTTCAAAAATATATTCAAGGAGCATGATAAATATACTCTTTAGTTATTATAATTTTCCAATTTTATCTGACAATGAAATGAAAATTACAATAAATTGAATAAAAGGGAGAAAATGTATTTTCAGTATTTCTTTTTAAATTCATTTGAACATAGAATAAAGTTTTAATAGAAAAATTGCAAAATTAGATATGCATTCAATGCTCTCTTGTGAACGAAATCTTTTAACACAATAATTATATTTTATTAAATAAGGAGACCAAAAAGAAAGCAATTAAAATGAGTCAGAAATATATATTTATAAGACAAAGGAAAAGGAAAAAAAAGGCAATGCTCTCTCTCTGTAAAAGAAAATACAATGAACCACACATTTTGTATTATTGGCTTTAATTATCTCGAAATATTTTGATATTAGATGTGGAAATTTTAAATATGTTTGATGTTGTTCATTGTTAAATTTCGAACCTATTTTGAAAAAAAATCAATTTCCTCCTTCCTTCATTTCTTAAATCACAAACGGCGAATTTTGGTTAAAATGTTTTTTCTTATTACAACTAATTTTCTATCAAATAATATATGAGTAGCTTCAGATATGCTTTTCATTTTTTTAATTAGTAAACTATACAATTATTGGACATCTCTTTGACAATAAGAATACTTTGAAAATTACTGAGAATTAAGTATAATAATTTCAAATAGGAGGCACAATTATTACTTCTTTCCACGCATAAAATGTTTTACTCGTATAATGAAGTTCCTCCTTTTAACGAATTTCCTTTCTGGTATACTTTTAGCTGAATATTATTTGAAATGTTTGTTCATAGCAGGGAATTCGTGCACTTTTTTAGTGGAATAATATGTAGATGTTACAGCTCTTCCTAAACTTGCATTAAAATCTGTTTTTAAAAGTACATAGCTAACAATAACTAAAACATCTAAGGAAATAATTATAAACATATTTAAAATTAGCAAAGAGGTACTGAAAAATTTTATTTTTATGTACTTACTTTAAATATATATATATTTACCGTATATTTCGGCGTATATAAAGCGCACCTATGCTTTCAAACGGATTTTCTTAAATTTTAGGTAGAATCGCCATACAAGGATTATCCCTTTTTTACAAAGAAATTTGAAATGTACTTTTGCGATACTCTTATCTTTTGAAGTCATTTATTCCAAGTATTTTCCCATGCTTCTCAATAAAGGTATACTTCTAAGACTACAGCTTTAAAGTACAAGAAAATAGAGAGGTAGACAATATTTGTAAGGTAATTATTTGTTGATAGTTTTTCGTACGGTATTTTTTTAAAACATGAACAGTATTTAAATATTCACAAAAACATTTGGTGGGGGGGGGATCATTTTATTGTTTATTTATGAAGCTATTTTGTTATATCCGGGTGTAAAATACGCATCCAAAATTTTCAATCATATTAATGCTTAAAAATGTGCATTATGCGCCGGAATATACGGTAGGTTATAATTAATAAAAGTTTGCCAAAAGTACTTAATGAAACATTCAAAATCACAATACTACTTTTGCTCAATACCATATGTTTGTACTTTCTATTTTTTTTGAATAAATAAATTTTCTTCTGTGTGATACTTATCTCTTAAAATGTTATGTTTACTTCGGAAAAAATTTAAGTCATTCAAAATGCACATCGTTGCCAAGTGTCTACATTCCAATTCCCCTTAATTTTATTCAATAACAAGAGTGTGTGCATTTCCGAAAGCACTCTGATAACCGCAGACAATAAATCATGTGTGAAAGGAAAAATGACTTTACTTTTAGAGGAAAAATTACTTATATATATATAATTTACACACGATATATATTTATCTGCAATAAATTAAATGATATTCTTAGATACGTAAAAGATTTAGTTATTTTTAGTATAAGTGAAATACTTCCATTAACTTTAGTTTTCATCCACACTGTAAGAAATTAGAAACAATTGTGATCTATATAAAGCAGAATTTTAGATCTTCAATTATATGTAGGTAATAATTACTTAAAAACCAAACTTTTTGATTAAAAAAAAGAAGTTTTGAATTTTAACAATATTAAAGTACCTTAATTTAATAGCAATTTACATACATCTATTTTTTGAAATATAGTTCTTAAAGAGAAAAAGAAAAAATGATCCAGTTTCAGTACATCAGAAATATAATTTTATAAATATTGCTCATAATTTGAATATAGATTAAATAGTTAACTATTCACATATTGTTACAAAAGTAAAAACAATTAGTTTATTTATTGTAAAAATTGTCATATAGAAAGTACCATAGTTAAAGTTAATGTTAGATTCACCTCCCTTCCTAGATAGATGATTCGTAATGTATGCATGTGGGCTCGTAGTTGGTTCGGTTTAATTAAATTATACAAGTTGAAAAAAGAAATTGTTACACTAGTCACTCCAATTACATTAATTGTTAGAATACCGGAAGTTTACATGTGCCGTTATTAAGTCTAAATTCATTAATCAACTTCTTTGTGCAATTTTCTTGCTCTATTATGTAGAAATTTTCTGATGAAGAGGAAGGTTAGAATCCTGTAAAGCAATCATTACCCTATTTCACTGTCTTAAACCAGAGACATCTCTAGAAAACAAAAAAGATTTCCATTTTGGTCAATTGACTTTTTATATCTTGGTTATCAAATCTATTATTTATCTGTTGCTTATTTTGTTGCATACTCACTACGTTTATATTAATTTTATTATACTGTGTGTGAGAGAAAGAGAGAACTCACACGTTCTATTTCTCTTGAGGGCTTTTAATCTGTTATGGTCCTGATACCTCTTAGACTTCGCGTAAATAAGTGTTAGCCGTTAGGCGAGTGCCTAAAGGTCAGCGGTTACCTAAATCAAGTAGTTAGCGAAGTTAGAGTAGTTATTATGTAAGTTACATCATACGATAGCTGTCAACCAATCACAAGCCGTTTTGTACATTTTATTTCCCTTTCAGGGAAATTTGCCTGCAGCTGCTTCTATGTGCAATGTTGCTTTGCTTGTTTAATCGTTTTTTACTTTGTGTTTGTGTGTGAGTGTTTTCTACATAAGTTATTAAAATGAAGGTATAAAAAATCTTCAATCCTCCTCATCTGTTGCAACACGACTACAAAATCCACATAATAATTAATTACCATGTAAAAATCTCGGCGTTGTTATATATCTGTATGTATGTATATTTTTTTTAATGCGGTGGATGATAAAGTTAGTGTGTTACTTGGAATGGAAAAAGATATTTTTTTTATTTTTGAGTTTCCTATGAAGTAGTGATAATTGAAAAGAAAATACTTCTCATCTGTTCTTAGGTAAGCTATCAGTGCTTCATGTTTTTATTTTTTCAGATAAGGCTTCGCATTGTTATTTTCACCATTGAAGACCTAGTTCCTTCCCTGGGACTCGGTATCTCGTTTTTTTTCAAGTGCGACACCATATAGGTGGATACAAATTGCAGCAATGAGATCTGAAGCCCAGTTTCCTCCCCAGAAGGAGGCACTTGAGCTCTGGCGATGCTGATTCGTACCAGGAATTTAATTTTGCCAAGAGCATCTAAGCCAAACAGGCACTCTAGGGGTGTTTAACATGCCGTATAATCCAACGACATGTACGCCGTCGATTTTCTGTATCATGAAAATCCACTAAGTTGGGCCAAGTTTGAACCAGCAACCTTAAGAGTACAATTCCAGCGACAAACCAACTACACCACTCCGCCGGCTCAATGTTTAATGCTGAATTTGAAAATTATATTAGATATATGCCAGTTTATTGATTACATATATATTGTTTTCAAATTAAATACTCAATATTATTACCTATGACTACATTCCTATAAAAAAATATTTTTCTTAAGAATTCGAACAAAAAAAATGCACGCATTTAAATGTTAATTAAATCAATTGCTACAATACCAACCAAAGTGAAGATGTAATCATTTTCCTTCAATGAAACGGAATAGTATCAAATAATGTACACATGACAAACTCGTAACCACATAGGATCTTTCTTAAAAAAATGAGCTAAAATCATAAACGAGAAAACAAAAAATGTGACATCAATGACTTGTTGGGTGAAACAAGATTCGAAAGGTCATTATAGCGTGAAATTGAATTAGAGGTCCTTATCAAAGAAAAAAAATATCATAAAAAAGGGACGAAAAAAGTATTTGCGAATAGGATGGGGAATAAACCTGAAAAGACACATTTACAGGTGAAAATCAGGATTAGGGCATTTTTCAACGAGCTGCCTATCATTTGGATATGTGTGATCTGCTGAATTGAAGAAAGGTCTCATTTATCTTAAATAAGGATTGTTCTTTATTTATTGCAGATGGGAATTTTATATCTCAAGTAGAACCTGAATATCTATACTGTAGAGATTCAGATAAAAACCTGATATAAGAGCATTTCTTAAATCTTAAGAAAATGCTTAATATGCAACGTAAGAATTTTAAATGATTCAGAATGAGATAGGTGATATCCCCTTAAAATAGACTGCGGAGTGAACTATCCACTAAAGAGGTGAGGGGTGAGGGGACTGATGAAGATTGATCATAAAAAATACTACATTGAGAAATAAAGATTCAAGCACACAATTAGGGCAAAGCGGTATGTACTTTCATTGTTTAGAATAATAATTCTTCGTAATTAACACATAGATGGAATGTTATGATGTCATTTATGGCGATGAGATTCAATTTGTAAAGACGTGTTTGTCAGACTCCCTAATTGATTTAAGGAATCAGTTTTAGAAAGCAACATGCTTACATTCTTTTTGGCATCGATTGGAAGTTTGGAGAAGGGGATGTCATTTTAAGAGTCGTTCTCATTACTCGACCAAGATTCAAAATTACGATGTCCATCACCAATAGCGTTAGGGTTGTTTAAGAGAACGAAGTTAGTAAAAAAGAAAATTGAAGCCTACATTCTTTATTTTTTACACTACACAACACTAACTCAAATATTCTTGCATTTATTAATTATTTGTAGCCAATAAATATTAACGAGCTATTAACATTGAGAATATATATATATATATATCTTCAAAGAGTCAGAGATATTATAATCTGTTAGCCCGTCAACACTTGCGCGAAAAGAACGACCAAAAGTTCTCACGCAGGATCTCTCTTACCCAACGTTGTTTACACTAAGGAAGAAGTACAATATGTTTATTACATTTTCCACGTGTAAATTTAGTTTTTCTGTTCTTTTTAAAAGGACATTCAGTACATTGTTTATACACTCCTTTAATATCGTCGTGAATAAGCGCGATGTTTTCAATGGATTTTAATTTTTTTTAATTTGTATATTTTTAAAACTAAACATATAGGAATAAACTTCTTTATTCTTTAAATTCAAAAATTTTGGAATTTCTTTTTTATTTTCTCTTATTGTTCCAGCAATAGTTTTTTTTTTTCAAAAGTTCATCTGAAAGTGGATAAGATGTATACCAGTGGTGTTCTTTAAAATTACGTTATTCCGAAATCTTTTCATGTCTACATATAAAACATTTATTTTCAACATAAAGCTTCTTCTAAAGCTGAATCGATTTCAGTGGAGGAATTATACTTGCTGTTATACTCTTCATCATTTGATTCTTCCTCATCATAACCGTGAAGAGAATTTCTTCATCCGAAAGTACTGTAGTATTATATCTATTAAATACTGTATCTGTTAAATTAATTAAATATCTCATTTTTTCATCATAACTACAATAATACGCCTTAGCATAAGGAAAATTTAAAACGTGCTCATGCATTCAGAACTGTAATTGATGATTCATGCGCAGGGTATGACGTACCCAAGAGGCGGTATCCAAAAATATATATTTACAATTCACTTACAAGCTAAAGCCTTTTAAAGGAGATGACCTTAAAGTGTGTGTGTGTGTGTGTGTGTGTGTGTGTGTGTGTGTGTGTGTGTGTGTGTGTGTGTGTGTGTGTGTGTGTGTGTGTGTGTGTGTGTGTGTGGTGTGTGTGTGTGTGTGTGTGTGTGTGTGTGTGTGTGTGTGTGTGTGTGTGTGTGTGTGTGTGTGTGTGTGTGTGTCAGGCTACACGAGACACTATCCATTTTCCAAAAAAGATTTAGAAGGAGCGTTGAAAAAAGTTAGACGGTGGGTATGACGCACCCTGCGCGAGAAGTGCCGGGCTAAGGACTGTAGAGGATAACTATCCTTCTTTGAATTGTAACAATTATCTTTACATTGCATTATTTTGTAATAAGATTAATCATTTAAACAAGCATATTTTTGTCAAGCAACGTACTAATAAATTCACACTAATAGATTCAAAAAATACTTTTTTTTTCATATAAATCCTTTTTTTAAGAATAAAGTTTTTTTTTTAATGTGGAGGCTTTTCACAAGGTTTTTTTAATCTTATAGTTAGGATGACGAATTTATTTTCCTTATAAATTTTTCGAATTTGAAGGCAGCCATACATACGCACAAAAATAATACCCAAACGAATATATTACTATAACCGAATGAGGCAACTCTGCAAGCAAAAGGAATCTGTCACTTCATGCGTACCCATGCTTCATGCGTACCACATGTCTGGTGGCTGCGTTCTTGGGATTATACTAATCCTTCCGAGTTGTGATGCTGGTCAACAGATGAATACTCTTGAGATATTTGATTTTGCAGCATGATGATACATCTAGTAGTAGGGATTTCTAATACTTGTGCAAAAACATTACATTGCTGAGTGATATCTCGTACTGTGTTGCGTCAAAATACTGCTACAATACGAGCTAGTCGATCATGGCGGCACTCCTTCTTTTTCGGTTGGCAATTTGATCTCTCAGGGGTGGTTTTATTGAAATCTCGATGCAATAAAGATACACACACAACGATCTAGTGGTTTATGATAATCTTTGTGATTGCACTATTTACCAGATAGAGGGATTTATTCGTTGGTTCTCCAAAATGGGCTTAGATATTTCCATTTAAATATCCTGCATCCATGTGCGGTGACCTTTTCTCTCGTAAATCAGAAACAAATACATGAATAAAAGAGTTAAACGGTTAATCCGACAAGGGATTTCTTTTCATCCCAGTCGTCTAATACGTGCTCTGAACTCGAAGCTCAGTAGTTCAAATCACTGCATCTCAAAGAAGCACCCAAGGTCATCAAGGGGGATCCATCATCAACACAGCTTGTTACCGAAATGGTGACCCAGGAATCCAATACTAGATGACAGCACTGCCCATCGCTACTGGTTGAGTATACACTTAATGGAGAGTACCAAATTCCAAATAAATCACGACAAGGGATTCAAAGTTGTTACGGTATAAGCTTCAACCGGACCTGCCATTTCAACAAGAGATTGCCCATACCGTTAACAGGGGAGGGGGATATTTAAACGACCCTTAAACTTACTGGAGATGTATATCAATTGTCCTAATAGCTGGAAAACTACCTTCGCCATGTACATTTCAGAAAGCTTATCAATAGCAGGAACAACTTTGTTCTCTAGGCAGGGAGTATGCAGCGACAAACATACAACAAAGGACATTAATAAAATCGCTCAACTACTGGTCCGAAAAGATATTCCTTTTCGTTCTGGTCATCTAATACGTGCATGGAAGTAATCTCCAGAACCCGTGGTGGATAGTCTGTGCCAAAGCAGCAACCAAGACCATCAGGGGTGTTCCACCATCAACACAGCTTGTCACCGAGCGTGTATTACTGATAGCATTTACATCATTCTTCGAAATGGAAAATATAACTGTTTGGGTCATTTACCATTCCATTAAATAGTGACTCAAAATACAACAGTTACCGAATGCCAGCGAACTTTAATTGATTTTCTTTTCATTTCATAAGCAACACCACGATTTCGGTGCAATTAAATTTAAAAAGATAATTTTTTACAGAATTTAAAGTTACAATTATTTTCGAGTGGAAAGAACAATTTTTCCTCGTGTAATGTAAAAGGAATTAAAACTGCTGGATGAATTGTAATAAAAACTCATAGCAACATAAGTAAAAGAGAAACACTATTCTTAATGTTTATTCAAGACTGAGTTTGAATGTACTACTTAACTTTAAATCTCCGTAACAACAGAATCTTGATCT
Source organism: Trichonephila clavata (assembly GCA_019973975.1). Lineage (NCBI taxonomy): Eukaryota > Metazoa > Arthropoda > Arachnida > Araneae > Nephilidae > Trichonephila > Trichonephila clavata. The sequence goes on along the minus strand of BMAO01032403.1, from coordinate 34,014 downwards.
TAAAAGTCATGTAAAATCTAGTAATGTACGATTTCAAGATTTTTTTCCCTGATACTTGTAAAACAATGATATACCTGAAAAGAAATTTCATCTCTAACAACCATTTTTTAAGAGAATAAGTTAGATAGTTTGGCAAAAATTGAAAAGACTACAACATTTAGAAGTACTTGAGAACTTTGCAAGCATGTTATTTCATAATCAATGAAAGGGAGAAAAAAATCTTGGTTTTATTTTTATAAGATTTTTTTTTCCTTAAAGTAAAACTGTGGGAAGCTTAAATCTAAAGAGAATAACTTTTATCTCTACGTTAGTTAGTTTTGAGTATTTGTCGAGTAAATGTTGACACAACGACTTTGTTTCTATCCGAGGTACTGGACAAACACAATAAAAATGTTAGAAATCGCTTGGACAAGAATTCTGTTTCTTTGACCGTATTCTATTCTCCTTTTTTTACTGTCATTTTTGGAGTGACGGTTTTCAGAGTTAAATTAATAAAGCTGAACAAAAGTTTTATTTAAATAAAACACACAATACGTTTAAAATAATACAATATATGCTCAGGAATAAATATCCAGTTACAATTAAACGATATTTTTGTGTTTTAAGTGTCTACGTTTTAATTTAAATTACCAAATTGCATTTATTTACGTTGAGATTTTTGTTTAAAGTTTACGGTTTTTAAATGAAGTTTTCATGCTTCAAAATGTCAAAAATGTATCTTGTAGCAGAGAGAATTTTTTTTTTTCTTTTCATAAAAAAAGGTTCTACTTTAGGAAGAGTGAAAAGATTTTGAGGTGACGACAACTTGAAGCAATTTTCATTTCTGCTTTGTTTTCAAATATTCCTGTTTAAAGAAATTATAAGGACCATAAAGCAGTTCAAAAACGGATAAAGAAAAATCGAATAATATTTGACGCAATATGATTTATTGAAGCTTAATTATTAGTACTTCAGGGATAGGAAAAACATTTTGCATCTGATAATAAAATATTAAAGGGATATTCTTACATATTTTAACCAATATTCTAAGTCTATTTCATACAACAGGACTTTCCGAAAATACGTCACGTTCATCATTTTCTTTCATGAAAACTTTGAAGCCAAACAATTCACCATGACATCATGCACTATATACCTTGCACTGTTTTTTGACATAGTTGCTATTGACATTGAGACACTTGTCGTAGCGTGAAATCAGTTTGAAGAAACCACTCTGGCAAAATCCGGCGTCCTTCCTTGCAAGAAACTGTCGCACAGCCTACTCAACCTCAGCATTACATTGGAAGGTACGTCCCGAGATGATAGTCCGTTGGGGCAATGTTGTTTCAATTCATGATCGCGGAATTCGACTTTTCTCTTTCACAGTCTGCCATTCAGTCAGTATCCGCACACGTCTGCCTGTCATAGTGATTTGTACTCGAATTATTTCGATCATGCCAATCTGCTGCTACTTTCTTTTCTTCGACGTTCTGCGCTGTCGCTTTTTCCATCATTGATTTAACAACAGGTTTGTTTCTTAGGTGATTGTTTAATTCATCTGGTGTACCATCTTCCCTTTTAAAAAAATGAGGAAGTGCTCTTTAGCAACTTTTCTCGTATTTTGAATTATTCAAAATTAGGCGGTTAATTTTATTCTGTTCTTTTGAATCTGCTTTATCCAATGTTCCTACATTCGTTTTTAAAGTTGCTAACGCAAAAGCGTAGTAAACTATATTTTCTATTTTTGTAATTACCCGCGTGACTGAAAATAGTCGAGGTATAGAATGTTAAATTGAGCTACAGTTTCCTAAAAAGGATTATCATCAACGGCTGATTATCTCAGAATGGATTTATAACTCTGGATATAAATTTTTTTAAATGTTGCATAATATTTAGCTTTGCTAGTTTAGTTGAAATTTGCATAACATTAGCAATAATTGTTATTCCAATTGTGTTAACTCCTTAATTAATTAAAAAATTGGAAATAAACGTTATTGATAGTAAAATAGCAAGCGTTGCACTATTTTGGAATCTTAACTGAATGAGGGTCAGCATTTGAAATAACTTGCCTCGGGTAGTGCATTATGTTTTTCTATTTATGGACAGTCAAATTTTGGTGATATTATTGTTTTCAACCCGACTCAAACTAACTACGTCGATTTAACTGAACTAATGAAGTGGGTTTTTTTTCACATTTTGTGACTGCGAGTAATAGCGCGGTTATGCAAGATCACGTCCGTGAAAAAATCACAATACCTAATAATGTGAATTTCCTCATTTTAAAAAAATATGATAGTCCTCATTTAATCCAGTAATATGGGTTTTTTTATCTATTAGAGCTGATATCATCCCCCTCTTCAACCCGTGCCGACAAGACGTTGAGCTTCGGGGAACACCCCGCATATATACTATATTATCAGAAGTATTCACAGACTTAAATATTATTAAAGACTTAAATATACTTAAAATAATAATTTCGGCTATTGCAGTCAAATTGTTAGATCTCAGACATGTAGAAAAGAAATCAGAGAGTTCGCAATGGTAATTTCACTACTAGTAAATTTCTTGTAACTTGGGATGTAAAAAAGCGAGATAAATTATTTTAAACTTGGTAAAGGAATGGGTTGTCCCCGCTTTGGGAGTGTGATCGTAGCGTTCCTGTATTAGGAATGTTTTCTTCTACTTTATATGATGTTATCGCGAAGTGGAAACATACATATGCTGCAACTGTCAAACCACGATTTTGAGGTGGACCATGTCGTTTAATAGAAAACAGAAGAGAACTCCGAAGATGATATTGAAACCTATTGCATGGATTCAACGAAATAATTCATCACGTATGTCAAGATGCTTCTGAATGCAACATCAACACAAATTCAGAACTTTGAAATATTAGCTTCACAGCAGAGCTGCTGCTTATAAACCAAATATTCCAGCAATCAATTCCAAGTATCACTTACTGTGTTGCAAAATTCAGCAACACTTTGGCCTTGAGCAATGGCGCAAGTTGTTTTGGAGCTACGAATAAAAATATAATAGCAATAAATTCGATGATAGACTATATAAGTGCGGAGATTGCATGTTGGGAGAAGTGAAAGCTTAATAATTTGGAGCTGTTTTTCATACATAGGCTTAAGCTATTTGGTTCCTATGCAAAAAAAAACCTCTCAAAATGGAAGCCTAACTCGACTTTTTGAACAATTTCGTGCTTCCTGTAATTAGCAACAGTCAGAGAGGCCCCATTCCTATTTCAACAGGATCGTGCTCCTGTTCATACTGCACGAGCTATCATAACATGGTTTGCTGACATGGATGTGTACGGATTGGACAGGCCTGCTTAGAACCTACACTTGAATCCCATAGAACATCTATGACAGGAATTACAGCGTTGACTGTAAGCTGAACCACAACGCCCAAAATCAGGGATAAAGTTGACCAATTTTCTTTTGCAAAAATGACATGCGATTTCTGCTGCAACATTCGAAAAACTGTTCGTTAGCCTTCCCAACAGCTTTTACTGCAGCAAAAGGTAACCGATAATCCTACTAATTTTTGACTTGTCTGCAGGAAAAGCAAAACATATCAATTCCAGATACTTTTGATCTTATATTATATGTATGTGAATATTATGCACATGTGTTTGCGTAAATAGTTTCATACTTTTCGTTTTATGAAAATATTTAAATCACAAATTGGTTTAACTGATCACTTGCTGGTAGTTTTTGCCCCCTCTACTTAACCGTCTCACTCTTTCTTAATTTTGTATATTTCCATATAATTTGAACTATACTTAAAAAAATTAGTATTAGTTTAGTTTAAATAACTAAATAAAAATAAAGTGAACAGAAAAGAAAGATTGAAATTTAGTTAGAAAAGGGGGAAATAATGGGTTAAATTTAAAATAATCCATTGTGTTATATTTCTTTGAAATTAGTAAGGTTAAAAACTTGAGATTTACAGACTTAGATTTTAGAAAACTTCTAAAAATTATTAGGGCAAAAAACATTATTTTTTCTTGTCTTCACAACTTTTTTTCATGAAAAAAAAAAGTTAAATTTATTGATATTTTTCTGCAAAACTATAATCCAATTTACAGACATCTAACTAAATAAAATTCTTTATTCAGTAGACTTGGCTTCGCTGTCTTTAAGTTCAAAAACACAGATTTTTGCATATTTATTTTACAAAAAAAGATTTTCCTTTCATTTAAACTTTAGTCACAAAAATTTCTGAAGAACGGAAGAATTTGCCAATAAATATCTCCAACAGAGTTGTAAATAATATTAAATCAGTCTAACGCATTATAGCAATAATGTATGTTAAGTTCTCATTCCTTATAAGCCTTGAAGATAGAAAATAATTCAAAATAGTCATGAGAAATTGAGGAATATAGTTAGGGGAAAATTCAATTATTATTAATTCTGATGTTCTAGATTGAGGTAATATATTTTCTTAAGTTCCATAGATCGCAAAAAGAAACCTATCATGAGAGATGACAGTAAATTTTTTTCAATTTTGATAAATGTTTCCATCTTTATCTTGAAGACATTATTAAGATCTATTAGTGCTATTTTTTTTAAAAAAATTTTAATGGAGAAATCTGTGGCTTAAAATATAATCTCTTAATACTGATTAAAACCACCTTGTACATATATAGGTCGAAATACTTCAAACAAGTTCACGCATTGCTTGTTTAGATATAAATAAATATTTTATAATATACACACACAAGTATTTTATACATATCTGTGTAATATGCTTCTTTGAATTTAATTTTCTTATTCATTGCGTCTATTGCATTTAAGCGATATTGAATTTTACAATTTTTTTCCCAGTTACGTTATTAACATTTTTCAGTTTCCATCACACCTATAGAATATCATAGCACCCTGAAGCGGCAATGGGACTTTATATTGGAATCCATCTTTAAAATCTACTATATGTTTAAGCCAGGCATTGGAAAACTACGGCACGCGTGCCAAGTCTGGCACGTGGTACAACTTTCAATGTCACTTTCTACACAACAAAGCTATCTGATAATGCTAAATTGTCCTTTCTCTCTGCCCGCGCCACACGAATTTATTCTCCTTTTGCTCGTTTCGTCACGTTGATACACGAGTATTGAGTATCATTTCAATCAAACGTAGAATTTAGTTTGATGTACGTCATACGTTATATGTTACATTTAACTTCCCCAAATGTTTTTAGTTTTATTAAGAAAAATGTATCTTTTTTTTTATTTGTTTAATTATTCTGGCATGCCTGTAAATTTTATCAGATAGCTACTAAAAATAAGCTTGGTGTTTGCTGTTTTTAAGACTTTTGGTTGAATGAATATGGACCAGAGATTTAATTGTTTGAAGAAAAGTGCATGTGATGTGCTTTTGGTTCTATATTATCTATGTAAACAAATTTTTTCTCATATAAAAAATATTGTTACGAATTTTGTATAAAATAATGTAAATAATTTGTATTTAGACGTGCAATGCATTTATATGCTATATTTATTTCCTGATAAAATTGTAATATTCACAAGCAACGCCGTTCCTTACGTTATAATGGCGATTCAATGGGAACTTGGCGAAATATTGGCGATAGAGCCAAGTTCGCATCGTTTTTGGCGACCAACTTGGTGACTTGGAGATCATGTTGGCGACCATTTTTGGTGAGTTCGGAACCCTGTGGATTCTTCTAGAAATTAGTGGAGAAATCCACTAATTTCACGATATATGACGCGAGCGCATCTTTCTCGAAGTTTCGACCCGGCTATAAATAGAGCGATACTCGCCGCAACAGTCAGTCTGGTTTTCAACCAGCGAGTCTGGTTTTGACTAGCGATTAAAAAACTTGCCTTGATCGTGATTAGCTCGGCTGTGCTTGTGAGTAAGCTTATATATACGTATTTTTTAGATATTGATAAATGTGACTAAGTGCTGTTGAAGGTGTGAAATCCTTCTGATATTTATTCTGCAAACTTTTCTGTTGAATTCTGTATTTTTAAGGATTGATTTACGCCAATAAATACTCATCGCTTTTAAAGAACTGTCTTGTTGTTTACGACTGATTTTGCATAAAATCCTGGAACCCCAATCTACGTAACAATATATTTATTTCACAAGGAAATTGTTAAACAACTGAACATTTAGAATCATGTCTCAAATTGAAAATCGCAAATTATAAACATAGTATCCCGATATGAAATAGAGTGGTACAATAACAAGGTTCATATTATTTTTTTTTTATTTTTTACTTAATTTTACTGAAATTATAACCAAATTATTTGTATATATTTAATGTTATTAGATTTTATGTTGTTTATTTTTTATTTTAATATTTATGTTTTAATGTTATTTTTATCTTCAAAAGATATAGAATATGTACAAGTAATATATGTACAATTTTAATTTTTTTATTTGTGTTGAAGTAATATTTATAATTTATGTTATTTACTTTTTGTGCATCTTCTTATATGTTTAAGCAATGAATAATTAATGTATAATAAAACTATATCTGTATTCCTGACATACATTACATAACCCTACATTACACAGCCGCCGGAATGGCATTGTTTCAAGCATTTTCTGCTGTGAGGCATCCTGAATCATATTGGCATACCATCCTGGTCTGGCATACCACAGTTCTTCTCGACCCCTGGTTTAAGCCCTACGTTACTTGAGCGTTACTACCTTTCACTCAGTGGCGTAACGGAGAATATAAGGACCTGCCTGCAAAGTCAGGTTTGGGCTCTAGCCCAGATCTTAAAAAGGGTTGCAAAACCATAAACTCTGGGCTCCCTAGAATCCTGACCCACCTCGATGTGGGTTTTACAGAGGTGTACATTACGCCACTGCTTTCACTAGGAGTCACTGAATACTTTTAGGAAGACGGTTGTATGTAATGGACAATTGCTATACTACAGTTCCCGTGCATTTCAATATATTACAAGAATATACTGAACACACATTACATTAGCTTAATTATTACCACTGTTAGCTTGATACTGCTATCAAATCAATATTGGCTGAATTTTATACCTGTAAAATATTAGTGTTTTAGGAATGTCTCAATTCAGTCTATGTCCTCTACCAAAAATCCTCCGCCAAAAGTCTATAGAAAAGGGATATTAGTCGTTCAAAATTAATTGATTTTAAGTAAATCTTTAATTTTGGTTATATTATGTCAAATTATAGTTGAAATCACAGCTTGAATCTAAGAAAACTTGTCGACAATACAGTACTGAACATTTAAAATACAGTATTATTCCTTCCATGAATTGATATGATAAAAATATTTTCAAAAGAAGCAGAGAAATTTCTAGATTGCTAGAGTATTTGACGGAAATGGTTGTAGAAAAAAAAATGCTTTGAATTTATTCTGCTTTCAAGTAATTTTTCGTGCAGTTAACTATAAAACCCACTATCACTAATTGTTATTTACTTCAAAAAATATTAAATAGCTTAATGTAAAAAACTAATAGAATGGGGCGTTAAAATTTTTATGTTTAACGAAATGGCCGATGCTCGCAAAAAGTTTGGGAATCTATGGTCTAAAAAAAGAATTATTACATTATGCTCTCATTTTAAAATGTACCTGAAACCTTTCCTTGGTGATAAAAAGAAATAACTGCATATGATCTCACGATTCACCAGAAGGTTTTTTTAAACCCATGCACTGCAGCTAGAATCCTAGGTATATTTCGAATTAGATAATATGAAAAAAAAATCGGAATCTATTCCCTTAACAATGCCCTTCCCGTCCACTGAAGTGCCCTTCCTTTTTGAACGGAAGCATTGTGTTGGAGAAATGATAATCCAAAGGGAGAATAGAATGAGCAAGAGGATTCCTTAAAGAAAGAAAGAAAAAAAGGAAGGATGAAAAACAGAAATGAGAGAGGGGAGAGAGAGATTCACTCTTTGTATAGCACTAAAGGAAAAAATTAAGATTGTTGAAAGAAAGAAATGAAGTAGAAGTAAATGGGTACAATAATTAATGTGATACTTTTCGAAAGAAAATATATTGTAAATAAATTTTTCACTGGTTTACTTTAAAACGGTTTAAGCTAATTTTCCATTTTAAAGCATTCGAATGTTGTGCTCTATAGATATATTTGTGGCCAAGAAATTAATATTTAAATGTTAGTTTTGTAGTAATTGTTGAAACATAGTAAGACATGGAAAATTCTTCATACACGATATTAATCATTCAGAAAATTTTATCACTAGGCCTAAATTGGTATCGAAAAATATCTCTAGAATTTCATTACGTTTAAATTTTTCTCTTAACTTTATTCAGTTCTCTTGATTTTACTGCTTCCAGCGAGCCCGAGTTCATTTCTCGAAGTAAATTCATACAAGTGCATAAGAAATGCGTGCGAATTGCATCTCTTTTAGATTATTTTATACAGGGTGTCCGGGATTAAAATATACAAAAGTAATGGCTTATTATTAAGGAACTAAAAAACTGTAAAGGAAAGGAGAAAGTAAAAAACTGTTCATCCATGAATTGAAAAACTCTCCGAGATTTTTTGAGTCTAGTCCGATTGGCCGCATGTGCGCGCATTATTCGACAATCGCAGACAATAAACTTTAAACTTTTTACACTTTTTTCATTAGTAAAGATGTGGACGCCACAGTAAAAGATTCAGTGCGTATTTTGGTTGGCGGAATTTAAATCAGACGCGTGTGTACAGCGACGTGTTCGAATAGAATGGAATGTTGTTAATGGCATGCCTAATAGATTTATTAGGACTCTACAAAAGGAATCACGTACACGATTAACTGCGTCTTCGATCACGAAAACTTAAGGATGCTTGTCACTTTGAAATACCAAAGTTCCCGTCTCTTTTAAAGATGTTTCCCACAGGAGGAAAGATTTTAATGTCGGAGGATCGACATTCCATTCTGTTCGAACTTGGCGCTGTACACTTGACTGATTTAAATTTCGTTAACCAAAGTACGCAATGCATCTTTTACTGTGGCGTCCACATCGTTACTATTGAAAATAGTGTAAAAGGTTTATCGTCTGTGATTGCCGAATAATGCGCGGACATGCGGCCGATCGGATTTGACCCAAAAACTCTTGGAGAGTTTTCCAATCCACTGATGAACAGTTTATTGCATTCTGATGGGTAGTTCCGTAATAATAAGTGATTACTTTTGAATACCTTAAGCTCGGATACCCTGTGTATTATTTCTCTCAACAGCATTACAGAAGAGATACAAAAAGAAATATTAAAAGTGAAATTGTACCATTTAAGATTATTGACTTTCGGAAACATAATTACATAAAATATATTTAAACATAATTATATAATATATATTAAGATATTAAGTGTCCCTTGAATTATAATATACATTTAACACAGTTTTAAGAATATTAATCTTTTAATTATTTTTATTAAGTTAATTATTACTATAAAAAATTATTTAAGTGCATTTTGTGGCAAAAAATGAAGAAAAAATTATATATTTTCATAAAACTCTTCTTTCTTTTTTTTTGGAACATTTCGCCTGTGTTTGCCAAGACTTTTCTATAGAGCCTGAAATAAAATTTGTGACAAATTCACATTATTTTCAAGAGTAAATATTAATTGTGAAATATAATAATTGGTGCTTTGTATCAAATTCCCCTAAACTAATATATTAAATAAGAATATTTCCACTTCTAAATTATGCACTTCAAAATCCCTATTCCAGGCACTGGACGAAAGCCTTCGCTATACATATATATATATACAGGGTGTTTCATAAATGATGGAGTAACTTTAAGAGGTGATAGTACACATCAAGACGAGTAATAGTAAATAGGAAACCAAGTGTCCCAAACGTCTTCCGAAGGAGAAAGGCGCCATCAAAGTTTAGGGTCCTAAATTTCAAATGATGATAAAAAACGGGAAAATGGATCGATTCATTTGCGGTTTTCACTAAAATAATTCTTTAAATTAGTATTTTCATTAAAAAAAGTTTTAAAGACAAAGTTAAAAAAATGCCGTTAGAGGGCGCTCTAGACTTTGGAGTACCGAACAACTACCTTTTACCAGTATTTTTTTTTATTTTGTTAAATGTTTACAAAAGCTTAGATTTTAACTTGAATTTTGAGCGCAAAATTGAAACCATCGGGAGCGGTTAAGTGGCGCAAATGTAACCGCGTTTAGGGAGGAAAAATTGAAATGCTCGTATGTAATGATCAAAATAAAAAACGATAAAGCAAACTTTAAGAGGCGATAGTACAACATAAAAACAATCAACTTCGATTAGAAAATGCATGATTTGAATTCAAACGCAAACGTGCTAGAGCATCTTCAAATTTTATCCATGCAAGCGTTTTAGCTGCAAGATTCTGGAAGAAGAACATGAAATTGTGATATGGGGAAGAAGAAGAACGCATATGCAAATTGTTATTAAGATAAAAGCCATTGACCCGAGTGTGCAAGTGTAAATCACGGAACAAACGTAACGAAAGATGTTGCCCTTCACTAATCAAGAAAAGGCTGATATGCACTTCATCTACGGAACTGCAAATGGGAATAGTGCAGAGGCGCGACGATTATACGGAAAAAAGTTTCCCAACAGGCGGTTGCCCAATGATAAAACATTTGTGCGCTTGCACAGACAGTTGTGTGAGACAGGATCCTTTTTTGGTGCACGTTCAAATGCAGGCTGTGCGAAGTCTAACAGAACGGTAGCCGTGGAAGAAAAAATTCTGGATATGGTGACTGATCATCCAAATACAAGCACGCGAGCAGTGGCTAGTCAAATTGAAGTATCACCCTCCACGACATGGCGAGTACTAAAGGATGAAAGTATGCATCCTTTTCATGTCCAACGAGTCCAGGAACTGACTGAAAGGGATTTTCCTCGTCGAATGGATTTTGCTCGCTGGTATCTGCAGAAGCACACCCTAAATCCCGATTTTGGTGCAACTGTGCTTTTTACAGATGAATGTACATTTACACGTGACGGTACATTTAACACCCACAATTCCCACCAATGGGCAGATGTAAATCCACATGCGTCTTCTACACATGCATATCAGCGACGATTTTCCATAAATGTTTGGGCAGGAATAATTGGTGACCATCTACTTGGACCTTATCTTCTGCCAGAACGCCTGGATGGAAAAAAATATCTTACCTTTCTGCAACAGGTGCTGCCGGAAATGATAACAGATGTTCCCCCTCGTATCCGGCGAGTAATGTGGTTCCAGCAGGATGGAGCACCAGCTCATTTTGCGCCAGAGGTGCGAAATTATCTAAACGCAACCTTTCCAAATCAATGGATTGGGCGAAGTGGTAATGTCCCTTGGCCAGCGCGATCGCCCGATCTTTCATGCCTGGATTTCTTTTTGTGGGGACACTTGAAGAGTCTTATGTATGAGACTCCTATCGAAACTGCAGAAGAACTCGTCGCCAGACTTTCGGCAGCTGCAGGAGAGGTGCGCGATACTCCTGGCGTGTTTCAGAGGGTTCGTGAATCCCTTCTTCGCCGTTGTACCGCATGCATCGCCTCTAATGGTCAGTGTTTCGAACAGATATTGTAATCATTTCTAATTAAACTTTTTTTTATAACGTAAATGTTCTTTGTTTCCTTTTTGTCTCTTAAAACGAAATCTGTTTCAGCGCCCTCTATCACCTTCGGGTTAAAATTACGAGTATGATTTCTTTGATGAATGTTACTTGTTTTGGTGTTGTACTATCGCCTCTTAAAGTTTGCTTTATCGTTTTTTATTTTGATCATTACATACGAGCATTTCAATTTTTCCTCCCTAAACGCGGTTACATTTGCGCCACTTAACCGCTCCCGATGGTTTCAATTTTGCGCTCAAAATTCAAGTTAAAATCTAAGCTTTTGTAAACATTTAACAAAATAAAAAAAATACTGGTAAAAGGTAGTTGTTCGGTACTCCAAAGTCTAGAGCGCCCTCTAACGGCATTTTTTTAACTTTGTCTTTAAAACTTTTTTTAATGAAAATACTAATTTAAAGAATGATTTTAGTGAAAACCGCAAATGAATCGATCCATTTTCCCGTTTTTTATCATCATTTGAAATTTAGGACCCTAAACTTTGATGGCGCCTTTCTCCTTCGGAAGACGTTTGGGACACTTGGTTTCCTATTTACTATTACTCGTCTTGATGTGTACTATCACCCCTTAAAGTTACTCCCATCATTTATGAAACACCCTGTATATATATATATATATATATATATAGGCAAAGTATTAATATTATAGAAGCATTTATATATATATTACAAAAAGAGAATGTGCTTAAAATATGTCATTTGTCATTCCTTTTCTGCCAAATAAAATTTTCATTTAAATAATTTTTAATGTAATAATATTTTTAAAGTAATTTTATACATATATTCTAATTAAAGTGACTCTAAATATAAAAAAAATTGATTTATAAAACGCTTTTGCAAATTCACGGTTTCAAAAGTAGTCATTTACCTTATGTAAGAGTTATTATTTTAATTCATTTTTATGTCGAAATTAATTCTGATTGAAATACATTGAATCTAGGATTAGATTTATGTATCAGTTCAGTTTTTGGTTCACTTCAATTATGTCTAACCGTCTTTGTGTCCTTCAAACAAACACTTATTTTTATTATGATTCGCTTTTCTATTACTGGAAAAATATTTTTACATCAAAATTGCGTTTACAGAGTGAAAATCGCTTATTATGAAGCTAAATGGCTGAAATATTTTTTCGTGTTGTAAGAATTTTGAGTTACAGAATATTTTAAAAACAAGTAACATAAAAAGAACGTGGAAAGCCACGCGATAGATGTGAAACTTCTTTGCCGACGTTGGCCGTAAATGCACGGAATAGATCTAATTATATTAAACTGCTGAGATAACTTTAATCAAATAAAATTCGAACTTCATTTATTGTATGAAAATATTTTTATTCAATTTTCTGCATCATCATTTTCTAAGAAAGACACAATAGGTGTGTGGTAACTAAAGTAGGATATAAAAATCCTCAGTTGTAGTCAATCAAGAAAATGTGATAAAACTGCATCCATCGTGGTTCCGTATATTGTTTTCCCTTCTCTAGAACCAGTATTCATCGTCAAATTCAGTGTCCGTTTCAAGAATTCAATGAGTGGCTTTGCTTCTTCTAAAGCAAAGTTAACATTGAAGTCTCTAGTTAAGATAATCGGTTTTTAATCATCATCGGATCCAATGATTGCAGCAGCCTCTGATGTGTACAGCACTAAAACTTTATGAATAAAGATGATAAAAGCTGCGACAGAACTACCTGGTGATGTATAGACTTTCAGCTAGACTTGCTGCTAGTTTTGCTCTTTTTTTCTTACACGAAACTCTTTTGCAGTTGTTCTAGGCTATCTGACCAGAATTAATTTTGATTCAATGGAAATAAAAATTAATAATATAAATTTAATGCATCACTAACATATAGAGAAGTCACTATGTTTGTTAATACGCTATCCGCATCGATTCCGGCGCGAAAAAGTTAGTGACATATACAAATGCCCCAAACACTCCCGTAATGGAAAGAGCCATATAATGGTAATATTTTGGGTACGTTTATTCGTTGAAAACGGCACATTTTTTTATTACATAATAACTACGAAAATACGCCACTCGAGTTCTTTACGAGAGTAGCAAGGGTACGCACTTAATGTCACCAATACCTAAGCGCCTTTCGTCCATAGCAGCAAGATATACTTTTGATGCACCCCCTTAGCAATCGTCCAACTTTTTCACGGATATGACGCAAGTCACGGAATGTAACCTCTCCCCCCCCCCGCCCTCTTTTCCTCCCGCTCGCTATCTCCTCACCATGGCGACGTTTCAGGGGGGATGGGGGAATCACTACTTGCGTTCGCTTTTTCCCTGTTACACAAAACTGAGTAAATTTCCCATTCATTCCGGTCAGCAAAGAAGTTTCACTTGAAAAAAAATTTTAAGTCAATTCCTACTTAGGACAACAAAGAAAAAATTTATTTTAATTAATTTTTATTAAATAATTACAATTAATATAAATATGTATATACAAATGGCATAATCACTATATTAAGTGGCAAAACATCTTTTAAATTAACATTAAAAACTTTTTAACCCCATTAAATTTGTAATTACATTTTTTAATAAAAGTTGAATATAATAGGTAAGAATTTATCTTAAAACTAGGTGTAAAAGGAATGCTGACTTCTGACTAGCATATGATTATTCAGATTAAATTAAATTTTCATCACGAATTTAACAAAATCTGTTTTATCCATTGGTGCTGTCATCTAGAAGAAGAATATCGATTGAGATATATCTCTTAAAAATCTTATTGAATAATTTAATTTAATTAATTAATTAATTTTTGAAAAGATGTATTAACATCAAGTGTAACTCTCAAACTGTGGGGAGTGCCCCCTAGGGGGAGAGATACCCTATGTGGAGGGGGGCATATTGAAAAGTTGAAAATAAAATGTTTAAAATAAACACTAAACATTTTTTAAAAATGCAAAACAAAATACATTCCAACACAAAAATTCAAGACACATTTATACTCATATAATCTACTTATAAATCAATCAGTGCTGCCGAATATTTTTGATAATGAATTTGCCAATACTATATTAAAAATAAGTTTAATAGTTACTAGTTACTCCCATGGGCTTGTCATATACAACTTTTAGTGCTTATCTTGATAATTTGTACGGTTTATAATGAAAGACGTATTGTAGCTTTTCGTCAAATGAATTTTTATTGCATTCAATACATTGTTACTGTAGGGAGGGGGGGGGACGATAAAAATTATGATTGAAAATTTGCTCGCAAATATTGAAATTTTGAGAACAGCTGATGTAGGAAGTTCTTTTATCTTTTGAATTCTTTGATTAATTTCTCACAAAGTTAATTGCTTCCAAGCTTTTAAAATCTAAAAATAATTTTCGCTTATTAGTGGTTTTACATATCTAATAACACACATATTATAATACATTTAGTATTATCTTAGAAACAATTATTTTAAAAATCGGGATAATCCCATTTCATCCCAAACAATTTATTTTTTATTAAAAAATAATGAATTTGATCAAAACTGGAGAGAGAACTTTTTTTTCTTCTTGAATTTTTTTGTTTTTGTTTATAGAATGTAAAATTCTTCGGCTATTTCCTTGACATTTAAGTAACAAAAAGACAATCAGGAAATCTCTTTATTTCAAATGGCTGCGTTTTCATGGGTCTTAAAGGTAGACAGGCATTCAACAATATAAGATATCAATCTTTGTATACAAATATTAGTATACAAATACAAACATTCCCGTTACTGTTGATTTTTAAATCAATTTTAAATCTACTATACAAAAACAACCAAAATTTGAAAGAAATTTTTTTGGTACTTACGTATTATACCATCGACTAATTTTGCCAAATCAATGAGCCTCGAAAAATACCAGACAAATTTTAATTCATAGATCTTTTATTCTTATAATCTTCAAATAATCAAAAAGATATCCAGATGAATGATATCTCAAAAACATACAAAAAATGAATGCATATTAAATATAACCAGCTTTTCGATTGGGCATTACAATTCTTTTCTCCGTCTGGAGCTAATATACACTCATGTCCATAAATTAAGGATAATTCAGAATCACACAGAAATTGAACTCTAAAATAAAAATTTCACCTGTAGAATTATCACACACATCTCGAAGAAGAATATGCAAATTACAGGAAACCACCAGATGGCGCGAAAAGTACGTCATAATGACGAGAGTGTAAGGAATGGTGGCAAAGAAGTAAAATTGTTCACAAGCGCTTTAAAAGCCTTTCAGTGCAATAACCGCATAGTTATAGCACAAAGAAAGGGTTTGGAGGATTTTTTACGTGCTAGAATTATCGGAGGACTGGAATGTGGATGTACCCAGCTGGAAGTATACGAGGAACTTGGAATCTCCCAGAGTGTCATCTCCAGGCTTTGGCAACGATTCCAAGATGATGGTAATGTGAGTAGATTTTACAACACAGGTCGCCCCCGAGTTACAACGCCAAATGAGGACCAGTATTTGGCAGTTACTGCCAAAAGAAACAGACGGAGCACAGCATCAGACCTATCTCGTCAGCTCTCTTTAGCTACCGGTACGACAGTTTCAAGACAGACCGTGTACAGACGCTTAGGGCACATTGGTCTATATGCTCGAGGCCTGTCAGATGTGTTCCCCTTACCGCAACTCACTGTCGCCTGCGATTAACCTGGAGTAGAGAGCATGCATTGCGGACACCGCAACAGTGGTCTTGTGTGATGTTTTCCGACGAGTCCAGGTTTAGTTTGCAGTCTGATTCTCGCCAGACTTTCATATGGAGAGCGCCAGGTACCCGTTACCACCAGGAGAAGAACACCATTGAACGACACTGTTACGGTGGTGCAGAAGGGCTCATTTAGGGAGGAATTATTCTTGGTTCCAGAACTGACCTGCATGTTCAGAGTGTAACGATGACAGGCCACATCGATCGGGAGGTCATTCTGGAACAACATGTTGGTTTTTTTCGGGGCGCCATGGGTGCTGAATTTCTGTTTATGGATGACAACGCCCGTCCTCACCGTGCAAACATTGTAGACGAATGCCTTCAATCGGAGGATATCCCCCCTATGGATCGGCCAGCATACGCACCGGACTTGAATCCAATAGAGCATGTGTGTGATATGCTTGCTTGGCCGAAGAATCGCAGCTCGTCAACCCTCTCTCACCTGTCTACCGGAACTTCCGAGGGCATTGCTTGATGAGTGGTGTAATATTCCCCAAGATCGGATTGATAATTTGATATTCAGCATCCGTAGACGTTGTAAGGTCTGTATTGCATCGTCCGGGAGACATACTCCGTATTAACCATCATACTAACCATGTTATACTGTTTTTTGTAAAAGGTTCTTTTTTGAAATTTGCTCCTGGGAGTAAAAATTGCAATTTTTATTAATTATGTCAAACATATTGCATCTTTTTTGCTCTTTACCTTTTGTTTAATAAATAGACTTTACAAATAAGTCAAATTTGTTTTGCTTCCGTCTCTTTCTTTGCCTGAACTTCATTATCCTTAATTTATGGACATGAGTGTATTTAGAATATTTACAAAAGATGCCATCTTAAGCAGCATAACTTTAACAACAGATGATTATATATTAGTAATCAAATAAATTAGAGTTACATGACATATATTGAATTAAAGCAGACGATACTAATATGGAAGAGAATTATCAAACTTAGCAATATTTACAATTAATATATACATTAAATAATCCCTTTAAAATTACTTCGAAGTAAAGAAAAGAAATTTAAGCGGAATTAAATATTTTACAATAAGAAACAGTCAATGATGTATGAACAAGTATTGTGTATTGCACGTGCGTCGGAACAGTTTTCCTCTATTGGCTGCAAAACGCAGCATTTGGCGACATCTTTTAATTAGACGAATGGGCTAACTTCATGACTGTCACATGATAAATACAATTACGTGTTCCCCATTGAATTTAAAACAAACTGACATTAGACTTGTATTAATCATTCTACTTGTAAAATTAATATGCAATCTCAAAGAAGTAAATTGAGAAAAGATGCTCAAAAATTAACATTCTTAAAAATGTTTAATTTTTTTGTAATTCTCATACTTAATGTGCATTTTGAAATTGAGGGCATTTTGTTTACTTATATACGTTATTACTATTCATAAATATGTATTTTTTAAAAGAAAGTTTCTGCAAAAAGCAGAGCATATGAACTGATTAACTGGAAACACGTGGTTATCGTTATCATGTGACAATGACGTCACATGAAGTTAGCCCATTGATCAAAGGTATTATGCGTAAGTACCGTTTTGTATACTAATGGTTAAAAATATTTCTAACATGAAGCAGAAAATTCATTTGATTTGTACTTATTATTATATTAGCAAAATATGCACCTTTTTCTTAGAAGCAAAGTCGAATTCGTTAGCGGACATTTTAAGCAACGCATTTCAAGATGCTGGGAGTGTGACTTCATATATCCTGTGAGGAACCGTGAACAATAAAGTCGTTTCTCAGCATCTGTAACATTTTTACATGTTACGCACGAAAATGTAAATTTCTTAATCCCTTATGTGTCGACACACGTGATGTACCAGTTTGCTGGGACAAACGCCTTACAGAGTTATGAGAGGGTTGCAATATCCTTCGTTGAATTCCTTGTGCAGTCTAACGGAATACCGTTTGGTCCTCAAATCCTAGGTTTCTCTTCCACAAAACCTGTCTCACGGAATCTCCGAAAGAATTGATATAGCATATCTTTTCTCGGTACTCACATGGTTATTTACGTCACCAAAATTCTTTCTGTATTCTTTTGTATAATTTACATTCAAAATACGTCTCAAGCTGAACAATTCTCTGAATGTGTGATGAATTCACTTTTCAAAGGAGAAAAAAATGAAGAGTTTCTTTTTATTTCATAACCTGAGCTCGAGGAAAACTAAACAATAAAACTGAAGAAATGATAAAATATAAAGATTTTTTAAGCTGCAGTAGAGGGATTTTTAGGACACTGATTTCCAAAAACATTTTTAGTCAGTTAAATAAAATTTAAAAATAATGCATGCGTGTATCAGTGTGAACAAGCTGTAGAAGTTAACTTCTTTGGCTTATATGTAATGAATTGTATTATTAAGTTTTATTTTAAAGTAATTTTATATATAATTAACAAATTTATTATTTTCATTATTATGTAAAACTGTATTTAAAAATAATTAGGATGCAAAACGTGTAAGTATAAACAAAATTTTCATTTTCAATACATAATACTAAAAAAAATTTTATTGAATACATTTAAGAAAAGTATATTATTATTATTCTATTTCCATTATGCTTATGTGTGTTTCTGTACATACTTTTGTTATCAAAGACTTGTGATAACTAAAATAAGAAACGTAGGGTTTGCACTCAATATCATTTAACAATCTCGAAAACACTGCATCAATCCTAGTATTTGATTTTGTCGTTGATATTATTCTGTTATTTTGTAGAGATAAGGCGAAATTGTCTTTTAAAAATTCAACCAATTGTAGAGATTTGTCTGAAGCAAAATCGGCATTATATAAAGTCTCCACTTAAAATCATAGGTATTTTGTCATAATTTTCATTAAGTAAAGCAGAACCTCTTGATGAGTATAACAATAAGGATCGATGAAGGAACTCTATAATGCCATCCAATTTTTTGTTCGGAGTAATATATACTGCAACAATTATAATTTTTTGTCCATTATTTTTTCCGCATTCAGCCAAGCACAAATGCTCCACTGAAGATTGTATGGTGCCATAAATATCGGATTGACTGACAGAAAAATCCATGGATGGAGTTAAAATGTTAACAACGTCGTTTGAAATTTCATATATCACAACTCCTCCTGCTCTCATATTGGGTCGTTTATACTTCACAATGCAGTTGAAATTAGGAATAGCTATATTACTTTCATTGTCCCACCAAGTTTCTGATAAAAATAAGATATTTGAATTTGTTACTACTGAATCTTTTAAATCTACAGCTAAGACTTTGGCAATTAAAAGTAAAAATTGATAAGCTTTGTCTGTTCTTTATGAAATTAATCAAATCTTCATTGATAGTTTGTAGTTTATTCAATGAAAGTCGTTTAAATTCCTCTTGCAAATCAATTGTTGATGACGATTGTCTTCGACCATCTTAGAATGTTTTATCTTTATTTTTTGTCGTAATAATAATCCTTTAACACTTGTTACACGTGATAAAGCAACATGTAATAATGATTGAGAACGACGTCGATCGTATTCGTAAACAATTTTTGAGTGTGTGTTACCTTGAGATTTATGAATTGCTGTAGCGCAAGCACACACAAATGGAACGTGTGTTCGCTTAACAAATATCGTTTTGTTATTGTTGAGTGAATAGTGGATGATCTCAGTACGATTGGTACAGCCATTCTACTGACGTTAATTCCTGCTGAGTAACCTGCTGTTTTGCTTCTTAATTTTCCGCTTATTTGAGGTAAATCTGGAAACTCAAGCCATATTGTCTTAACTAATCCTTCATCATTTGTTTCTACATGAACTAGCTTTCCAACTGCACAATCCATCTGTCACATCAATATTTGTGGCAATCATAATAAATATTTTTCACTTAAACTCTTTGATAAGGCAATCCGTTTGTATCAATTAATGACATCTTATGTAATTTTTGACGTACGAAAGTTTCTTGTTCTTATGAAGTACAACCGATATATTCATCTTTTGCAGTTGAAGTTATTCTGTCCACCCCCCCCCATATGCATTCAATATTTTATTATTATACTCATTGACGGAATTGTTAGTGTTGAATAATCGTCCACAGTACAAAAGCGAGACTCAATCAAAGTTATTTCCATTCCATCAAGTAGTTCGCCGTTTCCAATTTTTGTAAGTGTAGAAGAAAAATGTTAATTCGCTTGACTTCTTTTAGTTCATAAAATTTTAGATTTCGCCATAAAATCGGTTCAAAGATGGTCTGTTTCGATTGCTTAATAGATGGTATAGAACGAATTGGTGGTAATTGACGTAAACCTCCTATTAAAATAATATTTAATCCACCAAAATTTGACTGAAAAATTCCAGTTATTTGTTTTAATCTGGAATCAACCTTCAATAATAACTGAGCACTGACTATACTTGTCTCATCAATGATTATGACTTTTATGTGCTTGAAAAGAGTTATGTATTGTTGAGCAGTTTCATAATTTACAGAAGTAATATTGATAAAGAAATTTTCTGCTATTTACCAGTTGAAGCGCAAGTTATATATGCATTACAGTATGCATCATTGCCCATATAGCGATTACAAATTTCCATCAAAATAATTTATGTGAATTGCTTTTATTTATCTAAAATAAATTTATCACTCAGTGTATAAATAAATATAATTATAATTTAGTAATACTTACAGTAGATGAACGGGTTAAGATAACTATAAATAAAAATATTATCCACGTCTTATTATGTTTTCGATATAAAAAGTTTTTTATTGTAATCCACTGTCAATGTTTATACATATATACTTATTATAGTTTGCTCATTTTCAGCGAATATGATAAAAAGATTTTAAAATACAAATTAATGAAGCACTGTATAATACGTTCATAAAATGTCACAGTTATAGATATTGTAAATTAAAAATCTCAGGGGGAAAATTCATTTGAAAAATAATTCCTAAATTAATGATCCTTTACTGACTCACATGCGTTTGAAATTTAATCAGTAAAGCTGAATCAATTACTTCTCTAATGTTGTTACTAAGAGATAAATATTAATATACTTGAAAACTCATTTGCTACTGAAGTGCCGATTATGTACGTTAAAAATATTTATCCAATGGCTGCGGATTGTATTTTTACCATTGCAGACCCAGTACATCCCAAAAGCTGTATCACTCTTTAGTGCGGCGCCGTATAGGCGGATACCAATCGCCGCAGTATTTTGACGCCCAGTTTCCTCCACAGAGGAAACGTTAAAAATTTTAATTATTGTATTTAAGATATTTTATTTGTGTAACCGGTTTCTTTTGTATTCAAGATATTTTATTTATGCAACGATTTCTTGTTTATGGAATTGCTGTATTATTGTTTCAGAAATATAAATAAATATTAATATAATAATCTCACACGCCTTACGTCACTTACCTTACGTCCTCGAGTAAGGCGTAACGAAAATTTTTCCCTACTGTGCCATGAGAAGTTAACTTCAAAATTTTTTTAAGAAACTCCTAACTCTCTATACATAGATTATAAAATGAAAGAACTTTTTTTTTTCATACTTAACTCTCGAATATATGTTAAAATAGAAGGTAGGAAAATAGAGTTTACTGCATCTTTTTGAGCCTAAAAGACTTTTAATTATTTGCTTAGATTTCTTAATAAAATTGAATAAAAGCCTTAAATTAGAGCATTTAAAATAGATGAATACTTTTTGTTTCCTACGTTCTTGTAATCACAGAGATTGGTTGAATATTTTATGAGAAATAAGCACAGCATATATATATATATATGTTATGCATAGTACTAATATCTTTAATTCACTCTTAAATGATCTTGCTATCAGTTCGAGTAATAATACAATTTGAAACAAATGAGAAAAAAATTCCGTTATTTATTTATCAAAGGGAAGGAGAAGGAAACTAATTTTTTTTCTGCAGAGTAGTGATTTTTATAATATTCAAATTGAATTTGACCATTTATAAGGATTTATAGCTACTCCTTTGACTCCTTTATAAATGTTCTCTCAATATTTATTCGATATTTTAACTGCAAAGAGTTACATATTTCATTGAAAAAACATTTAAATATCAGGTTTTTACTCGCGCAACTTTTTTTCTTCTTATATAAGTATTTTTCCTCTATTCCTTTTCTTTTAGAATGAACCTTGTAACATTTCTCAGTCTCGCTAATTAATCATACAGCCATATTTTTCTCATAGATGTCAATTGCATTCGTGTAACTGTCCCTTAGTAGTCCATCTACTTCTAATGGACAATTTGCAGGTGCAATAGATATATATGGGAAATATTTGGTAATTACTCAACTAAAAATAATGAGGCAATTGATGTCTTTTGTCTGAAAACAGTGATATACGACTTCAAAGCTAACAGTCCTGTTTTTTAGAAAAAAGACTCTCCTCATAGAGGGTTAAAACATTATCCATTTATCATTTTGATTTAATCATTGGTTCTCTTAGCAATAAGAAAAAGTCGTAATACCCTTCGTGATTAAATATATATGTAATGTTAGATAACTGACCCTCCCCTCCCCAATAAAAAATCATGATTCAATTAGTTATTTATCTAAGATACATATAAAAAAACTTTTCTTTAAAAATTTGTTAAAAAGGTTACAAAGAATATTTTATTTTTAATATTTGGCTACAATGATAAATATGGTGTTAAGTTCAATGTATACATACAGTCGACTCTCGATAATTCGAAGTTGAAGGGACCAATGAAAAACTTTAAATTATCAATAGGGTAAGAAAAAACTCCCAAAATACACGAAGAGAAATTTTTTTCTAACACATTTAAATTTGAAATTGTGAAATAAAACAGTAATTGTACGTATGTATAAAATTATTTTAAAGTACACAGTATAAATTTTACAGATTAAGTCATGCATTAAAAGATACATTTATTATAAAAAAACATATTAAAAAAGTACTCACTGTACATAATTAATTTTTTTTGACGAAAACATCTGTTATCTCTTTTTGTTTTAAGGCATTCAATCTAAATGTGTTAATAGATTTTCCTAGAATAAATGAAGTTTGAAAAACGCCCGAATTAACATGATTTTGAAGGGAGTTGCGAGGTTTGTTTAGTGACACTTTAGCTTCTGTTAGAGTTATCAGAGTCAACTCCGATGGTCATCAAAGGGGCTACGTTACAGGGGAGACAAGTACAGACAATACCACACAAAACATGTAAGCTCCAACCTGTTTGCTACAGAACTACATGATAGTGAATGTGTCGAGCGTTTTATTAAATCACTTCGAATTATCACGTGTTGTATTCTGGCCAGCCACAGATTTTACTTCGAAATATTGAGTGTACCAAAACGTATTGTTTTAGTTCAAAATATCAAGAGTTTTTCTAGCGGCTGAGCATATACCAATTAGCGAGAGGTTCGTATTACCGAAGGTTTGAATTAGCGAGAATCAACTGTATATATATTATTATAATGCAGCTGGCAATGCCGAGACATGCATCCTTATCACACAGGTATTCCAAAAGATGTCAAAATATAATCAATAGTTGCAATAGAACTTGTGCTATACAATAGTATACATGAAAAGTCATGTGTGCTATACAATAGTATCATGAATTATAAGATTACACGAAAAAAATGTAAAGGTTAAAAGTTGTATATAAATAAATTAAAATAAGATCAATAAGTCTCCTGTCTGTTTAAAAGGTCTCTAGTCTCCCAGTATCTTGAGAATACAATGTTCTAACAATGTCCGGAGCAGACGAGAAGATGCCCAGAGTTTATCACCACACAATTGCAGCATCAATTGTCTGGAATCTGTGAAGGAATGCCAATAAGCAGTCATGCATTGCAGCTAAGCGAAAGCTAGCTACAGTGTTGCTTTTGCGGTAGTCTGGAGATTATAGATGTCCCTCACCCAGAGTTTATCTCCTGTTCTTTCTTTTAGTTGGGACAGTTGTTTGGTCTGACTGTCTTATAACAACCTGTGCCATTTGAAACGAGTAATATGACATTCTTTTTGACTAGCTCATCTGCCTTTTCTTTCAGCGCATTCCAAAAGCAATCCACTGTAAAACGACATTTGGACTTTTTTTATGTAATTTGTCTAGGGATCTACATTGCTCGTTTAGGATCTACGTTCTACATTGTATTACAATAAGGAATAAAATCATAATACGATCTCGGCTGCAAGCTACCATTCATTTAGCTCATCAGGGAGAACTAGTAAAACGAGTAACATTTCCGCCATACATATATTCTGAGGTGATTTTTTTTATGTTATACTTTGCGGAAAGGTTTACATTTTAGTTATTTTTCTATAAAATACTGTTATTTTGTTTTATTAGGCCAACAATCAGTTAACATCGTGTAATTTTTTGAACGGTTATGTAACCAGGTGTTGAGGCTCGTATTGGTGATGTCCGAATCACCCAGTGTGCTTGAGTATCATTCCATTAAGATTTCTAGCTGTATAATGAAGTTTAATTAAATTTGATCAAGTAAAAGTACTTATTCATATATAAACATAGCAGTTCAGGAGTTGCTCATTGAAATTGTTTTAACAACAAATCACCAGTGATCCTTGCGATAGAGATTAACAACCGCATCCACCACGCGATCCATCCCACGATATATATGTGTGTACAGGAGAAAATCCAATGCGTGAACTACACACTTAAGTATGTCTATTTGAAAGCAAATTTTCTTTGAGTTCGTCGAAACCCAACGGAAATAATTTGTCGCCAGCGGTTCGAGAGCAGTTCGTTCGGTGTTTAAAAGTGAATATGTGTGAACGGTTCGGTTAGAGAGGAACCTTTAAGAAATTATAAATATTCTGAAGCCCGTCCTTTAAATCTCTCATAGTCTTAGTTTGTTGTGCATTCAAGTAAGCCGATTATTTACAAACGAAGTTATATAAAAAATTTAAGTTGTAAAATATTTTAATATGTAAAAAGAACATAAAACTTTTATCTAAATGCTTATTGTGTCTGTGTGAAGCAGAGATAATTCCCAGCTTGATGTTAAATAGGTTGCTTCTAAAATGCAGTTATGTAACACTCTCATCATAATTACTGTAATCCACTGTCCCAAGCAACAGAAGTATCCACTTGTGATCACTGAACTTTAGTACAGTCCTAGGGTGAGAAAAAGATGTGGTCGCTTTAAAAAAACCATCCAAGTTTTTTGCCCATTAATGATATGTATTGTCTATGTGTAAGATGTCTTGTCTAAAATAATAAATAACTGTTACACTAAAGGAAGACTTCACTGAACTTAATTTCGAATTCACCACCTTTAGTTTAATCTTTGTCGCAAACGCTCTATAATTATGTTTATGCACAAGTGCAAGCTGTACAATTGAAGCAATAATAATAATTTATTATTATTGCTAAAAATAATTGAGCAAATAAAAAAGAAATGCTCCCATCGTAATAAAACCATCTTTCCTTCTTCTGAAAATACTTATCTCCGTGACAAGAAGAGAAAAGAACATAGTTAAGTTTATTTAAAACATACTACATAATTATAAAAGATAGTTGAATAGGAGAAATATATGAAAAAACCTTCCTTTCTTTTGGAAATTTTTCGTTTTGTAAAAAATTAGTGAATAATTTTGAAGTATAATCAAGAGTAAAATAAAAACTTTCGCAAAATTATAAACAAATACTGTGTGAAGGAATATATAGAAGCAGACGAAAACGTTCCGTAGGAAATGCACCTTTCTATCTTGTAAGAAAATTTTATAAAAAACTAAGTAAATAAAAAAATTTAATATGTAGCTAATTTAAAAAATGTCACCAAACCTGCCATCATTGTTTCAGTTATAGAATAAGCAAAGGAATGGTTTTTTCAATTGGCTGCAAATCGCGTCATTTGGGAGATCTTCGATTTGATAAAATTAGTCTCAATATTATATATAAGTAGGGAAAAAAGATTAAATTGATGCAGAGTGCAGAAAATTCCTGTATATCCATCTTTCCGCCACTAAATGATGCCGTCTGACTTGGAACCTAGTTTAATTATAATTAATTCATTGATTAATATCTAAATTTTGAGAATATTAAAATATCATTTATTAACATACATCGAGAACATGACTTTGTTTAAACTTCAAATTTTAGCACATAGTGAAGTTAAGTAAAAAATTACTTACAAAATTCCTTCCTTATAGGTTGATTGCCCATTTTAGCCTAGCGGTCAAGGTGCGAACTCATAGGCCCTCTTTGTCGAGACGGGGTTCTTAATCCTGGTGCTACTGAAAACGTGACGTGTAGAGGGTTAATGAATCTTGGAAATCTGGTAGCGTCAAAGTCTCACTTTGACAGATATGAAAAGTTTAATTCAAAAGTTTGTAAGCACTGAACAGCTTACGGCTAATTAATTTCTCTCGGTTTTAATAACATAAAAGATGGGTGGAAAAGCAAGCATATTTAGAACAAGATTGGCCGATAGCGTTTCATAAGATTCTAGTTATAATATCAAAATATTTATGCCTTTGGGTTGTTCTCATTAAGTTGTAAATTCAAAACCATTATGCAGCTGTGCTTCAATACATAAAATGATTTTAAAGCACAGGTTTTATAGGTTTTAACATTGTTTTCATATCGTTTACAAATTGTAATTACCTATAACCATTGTAGTTGCTTAAAACAGGAAAATAGTATGAAATGTTTATGCGGAGGACTATAATGTATAGATCTAAATAGTTTTCGAAATCTCTGGATTTAAACTCTAGATTCAAATAAGAATATATGAATGGCTATTAAGCAATTGTCCAGTCTGAAACAAAAGAGCTCGTAGAAGATTATTTTATTTAAAGTTAATTATCGTATTTAATCATATCTCCATAATATTTTGGGTGCCTGACAATTGGCTGGTACCCAGTTTTCCAGATACCGAAAAGTGTGTTGGTGCCCGTGTAATCAACAACTATTTAAAGCATGTTTGTACTTGCAGTAGTGGTTGTCTGTAATCGTACCATTATCTTTCTAAAATTGTAAACGCAAAATGGCAACAATATTTGCCTTAGCAACGTTTTCTAATACTTATGCATTGAGAGTTTAGTTGTTCAGAAAGACCATGCAGGTATCCCCATTAATAAAATGTGAATTGGTTTTAAACTAAAAAGATTCAGTTCTAAAATAATTTCGTTACAGTCCATAATTAATAACCAAACACAAAGAATATTGAAAGCTTGCTTTTGCATTCAATTTCTTTTGTCATTATATCTATTAACTTATGAAAATCATGTTTGATATATTCAGATGCATTTAAAAGCAAATTTAAGTTTAAAAAGACCAGTACTTACATTATTGTACTGTTAATAGGATCCACCTAAATAAAACATCTTAAATCAAAAGAAATCAAATGCTATCATCATGCTCTCGAAGAAACTAAGTTGTATAGGCTTGCTTTGATTTTCCACTGTAAACATATTGCAGAGTGGTGCTTGCTGTTTTGATGATCGATGGTATAACATCAAAGTACTAAAAATGCTCAGAAAAATTTACAGTAGTGTTTTTCAAGTATGACTCGAACAACATCTGATCTTAAAACCACTCGTTTATGAATTAAACTTTAATACGTAGTGATAGCAGAACGATAGTACTATACAAAACTCATCATGAGTAATTTTCATCGTTTTATCAGTCTTGTTAATACAAAAATTAGGCATCAGTAAATTAATTTAAAAATGCGATATAAAACCAAAGATGAAAAAGTTATACTGTATCTGGTATATAAAGAAATTGGATGAATATTAAAATTTTAATTCATATCTGTTTTTATTTCGTGGAAGAAGTTTCTTAGTTCTTTAGATTGAAAATTAATAATTCATGGATTTTCTTACCCATATTTCGATAAATATCGAGCTTCTCTGTTTCCTTCTTAGATCTTTTGAAGTATTCTAAATTAGGGAAAAATTTGTCTAAAATACTTTGAAAAAGATCCTAGTTCTTAGCAGCTATTAATATTAATATTGAATGCTTATAAAATAATAAATGAAATGCATGATTAATGTATAAAAATAACTTTTACCAAAATATTCAAATACAGATGCATTTTACAAACCTCTTTAGAATAACGTGAACAAAATGTATCTCTACTTATCCTGAGATTTACAAAACTACAAATAATAGCAGTTATAAATTTATGTGCATGTAAGAATGTAATTAAAATCCTACTTTTCAAATAATAAAAACTATTTATGAAATGTATCAGCAAGAAACATAGTTTATGAATTGGAAATATCAATTTTATGTCGTTTGTGAGGCGTAAAATTTACAAATAATATAAAATCCAGTTGATACTTTCTTGATATGATCATTTTGAAAAATAGTATGAAATCAAATCAATATTTATATATAAACTTCAATACAGGCAATAGTAACACAAAATATAAAATGCTTAGTTATATTGTTTTGAACAAGGAATAAGAATAGATTTAAATTGAATCCATGATTATAGACTGAATGAATAATGTGTTTCGACTTCAGACTGAATATTAAGAATGCTGTGACTTTAAAACTGAATCTGATTTAGAATGCAATCATGTAGATTGGATAACGAAAGTATTTCATTTACCGCTACCTTCCCATGATGGGCACCTAAGCAGTGTGGAGTACATTTCCTAGAAGCTTGAGAAATAAATATAAATTAGATGACTCATTAGCACCCACAATCATTCTGATTAGAATTTTCAGTATACTTTTCTTCAAACACATACACCGTTATGAAAAACATTACTTTCTTCTGTCACAAAACAACTTGACATCCATCACAAAGAATAAGAATAGAATGTCATTTCCCGCCTAATCCACATGGCAGAATAAAGAAAAGTTCAGTTAAGTGGCGCTGCATCTCTGGACGGCGAGTCAACATTTCTTAACATCCTCCGGGAGCGGAAGATGCAGTCGATGTGATGATGGGACAGTTGCAACGAGACAGATTGTCGCGGCTCCACTTGATCGGTCGAGCGACACGGCATGTCCAGATCAGCTCAGGTTGGCTGATCGTCCAGTCCACCTGGTGTGAGGCTGATTCTTGGTGGGACAGAGATCACACCGTTAAGTCTTCTGGCCCTGCATCCCATTTGGTTCTGGGACTGCAGGTGTTGAGTAGGAGAGCCTTGGCAGAGACAGAACATCCTTTCCTTCATCAGAAGGGCCATCAGAATAGATGACTCAAGATTGGTTACTCAGACTGTGATCAGGAGTTCAAACAGGGACACCCGATAAGAAATGTTCAGGTGTGGCTGCCTGGAGATTATGGGTCTGATGATAGAGTCAAGAGAAGGACGTGATTTATGCACGCCTCAGTTTGGCCAGGTGTTAGCTAACTCTTCAGGTTCAGCACAGCTTCCTTTAAGGTTTTACAGACAAATGATGTTTGTAAGTTTGACTGGGTATCCCACACCTCCTAAATTCAGTGCAAGGAGGGTGAAGTGCCACTGAATGTTTTATTGACGAATAGTCCTGGACATTAGAAGTTGTGAAATGAAGGTGAAACAAGTCCTTCAGTGGCTAGGCACCAGCAGAATTTGTACAAATTGTCAGATAAATGTGATGGATAGCTACGGCGTGACACCAAAATCGACGCAGTGCTGTAGAAATGCTGCTGCTGATAGCGAAGTTTGAGTTCAAGTGCACCGCTTTAGTACACATGCAGATGAAGAGGCAGATGTGGATCTGAAGTTGTGGCCTTGCAGTATATTTGGCACTTTGTCATGATAGGTCAACAGAGTCAGTACTTCTTTTCAAAGCATGACAGAGGTGATTCGTTCTATGGTGAATCCTTCCATCATTTGAAGGCAGGTTCGCCACAAGTTTAAAACAGTCTATACCCAGTTAGATGATTCTTTCTTGTTGATTTACCATTAGAGTATCAAAACTGCTGACGAATGAGGATAAAAATTAATTTCTTATTTGAAATTATTACTTTGAAAATATCTAATAGTTAAACTTGTAAAATGATGATTTTGGTGTAGACATAGGGTCTTTTGTTTAAATTAAGTTTATTTGAAACGAAATCCTCCGACACGAAAGGTCTCAAGTCAGGAATACATTCAAAGACTGGTTTGCTAGATTGAGAAGAACATTACATTTCAATAGATTAAGTTCTGTATTCATTTTGTAACATTTGGCTATTTTACCTTTTATTGAGATTTCTAATTCATGTATAAAGGCCCGAAGTAACTTTGGATTTTGTTTGGAATTATGTGAATCTGAATATCCATGCAACAGTCTAACGACTTTCATGTATGAGAAAACTTATCAAGAAACTAGAGAATAATCAACAGTTGAAAGAACAGAAGTGCTTAATGATTCAGACGATCATGGGAACAAATTAAGACAGGCTGCTCAGAAAGAAAAATGAAGATTGGGAAGTAGGATCGATATCCTTGAGCCATTTTGGATGAAATGCCTCTGGATTTTCAGAAGTTGTTTTGGTGAAGGGGCCTCTTGTTGCCCAATCACGGGTTTAATTTTCCAGAATGGTGATTCTTTTGGTGAGTGTGTGCGTTTTCCCATTCATGTTTTCAATTGATTTCCTTTTACAAGTGGATTATTTATCAATAATTATGGTGTTAGTCACCATAAATATGTACCGTAAGTGATGGTAAAGAATCTTAAATGTATCTAAGTTCAGCCAAGCATTTTCAAAGCTCTAATTTGACTTATTATTGTTTGTACAGGTGCCACGATTTTAGAGCAAGTAGAATAAATTAGCGAATCGAAACAACAATAGTATATGCAGCTGAATACCTTTGAGGAGCGTCTGAACCCATGTTCAGTGTTTTAGCATTGGGCCTTGAACATGCAGTAGCTTTAATTTATTTGAGGCATAAAATTTCACTTCAAACCGGTCCATATTAGAATGCAGTGATATATCATCCTCCAGTCAGCCTGGCTACAGGTCTTGAAGAATAATCTTAAAATTATAGTTGAGAAGACAAAACCCCATCGGATCAAGATGCGTGCGATGATTGATAGCATCTGTCTCTTTGTGGATATCTGGTCTGGTGGACTGCTCTTACTTCAAATGAATCCTCGTTTATATATATAAATCCCAGAATATGCCAAGAGTTTTCTGGGTGGACTCACCATCAGAAGATGAAATATTTGTCTTTAAGATGTTTAGCAAGTCTATTAGACTTCTGGGTGAAGTGCGACCATTGCCATTCAAATCCTGGCTGACATTAAATTTTGGTTCGTGATGAATTTTCCCTGTGAGTCAATGGAATCCCAGCAACCCGGATAACAAATCGTCATGAAATGATCTTTTGCGAGCTTAGCTGCCTGTGGAAAATGATGTTTTCTCCTCATAATTGTTAAGGATGGATGGCAAAATGGGGCACAAGATCTTATAGGTAACTGTATTTAATTTGAAAAATCTTTCTTGGTTTCCTCTGAGACTTCCCTCAAATGTTGTGTACCATCATCTTGATATTAATATCTGTCTATACATTTTGCAATATCCTTGAAAAGCAATGGAAAATCTGATTTAGTAAATTGAAAAATGTCTGACTGTAGTTTTTGCCAGTCAGCCAGAATATCATTCAAAGAATTTCCATTTATGTGGTTTGAATGGGCCGTCAGCACCACCTATGGTGGTTTGTAGAACTGTATCATTAAATGCGCCTGATGTGGTAGAAATAATGGAGATTTTGCATCTGATGCGGAGAGTCATGTGACCAAGTTTTGGTATTCCTCAATAAATTCTGTATTGTTCCTTTGGTGATTATTGGTGAAGTTTTCTTTCAAGAGAATATAATCGTTTAATGCACCCTCTTTATCTCCAGCACTTGAATCATCTCTAACTGGCAGTTTTAGAATATATCTACCATCAGCATTGCGAATAGGAGGGTACGAATATAGACTCATAGCTCATCCTCATCCTTTGACAGATGTCTGCCAGGAACAGATTCAAGTTCCCAAATTGTTTCAAAGACCAGTCTGTGTTTAAAAGAATTGATGACAGATTAGGGATGAATTTTGATTATATTGTGCTATATCAGCAATAAATGATCTAATTTTGTGTTGAAATACTGATGTAAGTGTACCTTTGAGTCCATATGAGTCACAGTGTCATAAAACATCAGCATCAGAAAGATTTCTTCATTGTGAATATAAAACGTTAGATCAACTTTGAGTTAGATCTTTGATTTCAGGCCACTCATGACATAATTTAGTGGAAAGTTGGCATAGCTGGTGACTTTCGATACTAACAAGCTTTTAGCAGAAGTGTTATCAAAGAAAACACAGAAGAACAATTTGATTTGTCAGAGTAATGAAGTTTCATAGAGTTTCCATTTACCTACCTAATTTATGATTGGTGTGTCTTTAATGGCAAATTTAATTCTTTATTTGCTTGAAATCAAAGATTTTGAGCAGCATTGTCATCAAAGCACGGCAAGTTATTTATTGACCATAATTTCATATTTAACATTTATTAATGCTGTGTAATACATGACCTTCTGCCAATTGTGTGCAATTGTTAGACACTGTCACAACAGAATTTACTTGATCTGCTGAAGGACTGGCTGAATATGTGTAATAATGTGGTGTCATTTCAGAACAGTTTTGAAGAGACCCTATTCTGCATGTGTCAAACTGACAGTTACTCTCAAACAATTGGTACATATAAATTATTTCTGTACCTTACGCCTCTTCATTACATCAGAATTAAAGTTGGACATTTGAATAAAACAAGCTTTGTCAACATAGAGACCAATTATTACTTTTAACAACATCTGGTTTTACCCTTGATTTTGTAGTTACATTTGACAGTATGTATTTGATTTGTTAAATGAATTCAATAGTTTAACATTACCTTTCTTAATCAGTTTTACAAATTTTATCATTCAGACCATGAGCTTCTTTCAATAGAAACTCTAAATTCCTCAATTAGAATTTATTATTTTCCAAGATTTTATTATTTTCACAGATTTGACTAATACATGCATCCACTTTTGAAATGAAAATTTACTATGATCCAACTCTATATTAATGAATTTGTTTCTAAATCTAAAGTTTTCAAATTTCAGATATTTATTTGATATCTATTATTTAAAAGCAATTTTGAGTATTTGCCCTGGACATCTTAATACTAAATAGCTTATTAATTTGGCTGGAAGCTAATTGTCGTTGTTTCATACCGACTGCAGTATATCCCAACAATTCTTAGTTGATACAGTAATTACTAAGCCAATTAGTTGGCTGCCCCACTTGAGCAGAAGCCTGCAGATATTGCAATTTTCAAGATCACTTATTGATTTGTTATCTAGAATAGAAGGCTTGTCGCTCTTTGAAGGAAATTCAGTTCTCGCAGACTTTCATAAAATGCAGGTTCTTCAAGTTTTAGTAGTTAACTACTGAAGACTTACATGAATACTATGGTACTTCCTCAGCCTGAGATTTTTGTTCAAGGTCAACAGCAATTAGTGAAGATATCTTTATATTTCTTATAAATATCAAATGATTCATCCCCACTTTCTTGAGTTGACAATTCTGAATATTTCAGTTAATCAGTTGTATTCTTTTATGTTTCAAAACACGTATGCGTGATTTGTATTATCATCGCATGCATTTATCTCTTTCAAAGCTTTTAATTCTTTTATAATTAAATCAAATTTACCAATATTTTCGACTGTTTTGGAGCCATGATTTGAATGAAATTTTAAAATTCTACACAAAATATACAACTGCCATAATATAAATCCTGCAATGCATACAAAACTATCAAATATTTTATACAAAATAGAACAAAGAATAATCTAGAATCCAAACA